>JAPQLA010000010.1:2368136-2384792 GCA_029822935.1 Naso vlamingii
TGTGGTACTCCAGTGTACAACTTTAGAGCTGGAGAAAGTTGGTTGTTAACAACAACATGTTGACATCTATCAGTCAGGTAAGATTCAAACCACTTAAGTGCTAGTGGGGAGAAGTTGAAAGAAGACAGTTTGTCCAGGAGCACCTTATGGTTGACTGTGTCAAAGGCTTTGCGCAGGTCTAAAAATACTGCACCAACAACACCTCCCTTGTCAACCATAGCTCGGACTTTTTCAACGAAAAGGCAGTTGGCAGTTTCAGTAGAGTGATTGGCCCTAAAACCAAACTGCATAGGATGAAGGTTAAATTGACTGTTGTTCAAGAAGGAGACTAGCTGCTCAGATATCCACTTTTCAGCAACCTTGGATGCTACAGGTAGGATGCTAATGGGGCGGTAGTTACTGATGTTCAGAGGGTCACCTGATTTAAAGATAGGAGAGACGATTGCAGTCTTCCAGGCATTTGGAAATGCTCCCTGCAATATAGATAGATTTATGATTTGTGAGATAGGACAGGCTAGATGATCTTTTAAAGATTTGAGCATAACTGAATCCATTCTGTATATATCCTTGGCCGTTGAAGTTTTAAGAGAATTAATTATCGCCTTAGTTTTTAGTTCAGAGATGGGTTGAATACAGAAGGAGGCCTTACTGTTATCAGTTTTGATAACAGTTTCTGTTGCTGAGGGAAAAGTTTGTGCAATCTCAGCCACAGAGTCAATGAAATACTTATTAAAAGCTGAGGCAATTTGTGCTGGATTTTGTATTAGCTTATCCTTTATTTTCACCTCTAATTGTTTCTTAGTCCTGTGGTTAATTCCCATTAAATTTTTTATTTGTTTCCAAATCAGTTTGGTATTACCTTTTGCCTCATTAATAATTGTTATAAAAAAGTTGGCTTTGGCATTTCTAATGGCTTTTGTGACTTTGTTGCGTAATGAAGTGAACCTATGCCTATCAGTGGTTGATTTTGTTGTCAGAGCTCTTTTCAGCGAGACGTCTCTTTCTTTCATCAAGTTAAATATACCACTGTTTAGCCAGGGAAGTGTATTGTTCTTATTTTTACCCTTGTTTCTGATTTTACGAGTGAACTCATTGACTAAGTTGCCTAACTTGGTTGCAAACAATCTACAGTCAGCTTCCACACTGTTCCCATTTAGAATATTTGCCCAATTAGTTTGTTGCACTGCTCTCTCAAAGTTTACAAATTCACTCTTTGGGATTCTGAGTTGTTCCATAGGTTTACAAGGACGAAGGAAGCGCTTCTTTGTAAGTTTCCTGGACATTAGTGTTAAATTATGATCAGATAGACCAGTGATGAAATTAAATGTTTTAACAATTCTCTCAGGCTTATTGCTGAATATCAGGTCTATCTGTGTCTGGGAAGACGTGGTTAGTCTAGTTGGTCCTTCTATGAGTTGCATAAAGTCTAGATCATCCATTATCTGTTTAAGGGCTTTTCTATTTGTCTTGTCAAGCCAGTTAAAATTAAAATCCCCAAGTAGTATTACTTCTTTTTTGAAATCACATGCTTGGAGCAGTTTTCTGAATGTGGTGAAAAAATCATTATTAGCAGAGGGTGGACGATATATTACAATAAGCAAGAAGGACATTTCAGAAGACAACATTACTTTCAGTCCAAGGCATTCTAAGTCATGATTGAGAGGCCAGCATATTTGTTGACATTTAAAATGATCTCTGATGTAGATCATGACCCCACCCCCTCTACCATTAGATCGATCTTGTCTAAAGATTTTATAGCCTGGCACCTGCAGAGCAGCTGATGGAGAGTTGTTGTGTAACCATGTCTCTGACAGGCATAAGAAGTCTAGGTTAGAGTTTTCAAGAAGATGGCGGACTTGATCAGCTTTAGGAGTGAGGCTGCGAATGTTAATATGTCCTCCAAAAACATAAGAAGGATTTCTCTGTGTGAGCTTCTTCAACCGTCTGCTGCTGAGAATCAATGAAGCTCTGAAGAGTTTTCCTTTTTGAACTTTAAGATGTCAAAGTTAATTAAAGCTGCTTACTGCTTTGAATTATATTTTATATTTAGTTTTAATCACTCCAAAGTCCGTTTGGACCCGAGTCTAAAATAACAGTTTGAATGAATGAAGCTAAGTTAGCTTTAGCAGTCTAATGTGAAACACATTTAATAGCTGGTCAGACATGTTTGTGCCTTGATGATTTTGCAGTGATGTACAGGAGTCGTCTGAGGAAGAGCTTTGAGTCACACAACAGTTAAAAACTTTAATGTGCGGATCTCTTTATTCAACTCCGCTGCAGGTTTTTGTGGAGGACCTCCACAACTGATATAGTGCAGAAACGATGAGTAAATCGGCTGGAATTAAGGACAGAAGTGGCCAGTCCCCCCCCCCAAACGAGCTAACATAAGCAGACAGTGTACGTCGTGCAAATGACGCAATTTAAGTGATTGAGGTGTTGATCCAAGATGTGATCGAGTTATGATCGAGCAACACGACACTGGCGTTTCTTGTGATTACATTGCGTTGATCGCTTTCGGTCTGAACACGCCCTCAGTCTTGCATAGCCAGCCTTACTTCCACAGCGCGTTGTCAGCACTGACGAAAGGTCTCGCAAAATGCGGTGTTATTTTAGTGGACAGGAAAAACACTGTAGCTTGTTTTTTGTTTTGGTTTTGGTTTTCAAACCAAGCACAGTTGTATGTTGAGGTGCTTTGTCTGAGATGCAGTGCGGTGACTGAAATTCTGTAATGGTAAAATTCAGATAGCTGCATATATACAGTATGTATATATAAAACCTCAAATCATTTTGGACCAAACCAGACCTCAGACTGCCTTCTGTAGCCTCAGTTTGCGCTCTGCTGTATTCCCTGCTCACTTGATCCTTTATGTTTTCCACACAAACAGTATCTGTTCAGTGACAGAGTATGTCAGCTGATGCGTGTATCAGTGTATGATAAGTGCATTCATGTGATTCTTCTGTTTCCTCTCTTTTCCTTTTTTCTCAATCCTCTCTCTCTTCTGCAGTGAGGGTGACTGGTGGGATGCTCGCTCACTCACCACAGGTGGCAGCGGCTATATTCCCAGTAATTACGTGGCTCCAGTGGACTCTATCCAGGCTGAGGAGTAAGTAGTGTGTGTGTGTGTGTGTGTGTGTGTGTGTGTGTGTGTGTGTGTGTGTGTGTGTTTGTGCTTTACAAAAACTCGTTGCACACTGGTCCAGGACCAGCAACTTTCATCTAGAATGTGCTCTGAAGTAGTTGGAGATTAATGGATGCGTGGCTGCAGACTGACAGCAGCACACGCAGACTTAATCATCTGATGAAAGAAAAAATCATTATCGCCCCACATTTTCTGGTGTCCTTGCGGGACGTTTCTACTGACCTAATAAAATGACATTTTTGTGACACTATGAAAGGATGCATTTAAAATTTGAAATGCCAGCCAGAATGTAGGTGAGAGATGTTTTCTTGTTTTACAGTTCACTGAGTCTTGAAACGCTGAGTTTCCTGCTGACATATGATGAATGGAAAAGAATGAGGAAACACAAGTATTTTCATCTTTCTCATCCTGTGTGTGGTTTTCTTTTCGTGTGACACATCAACTGCTGGCACAAACCTGACCCCGCCCACCTGCCGCTTCAGTCAGAACAAGGTTTCTGAATAAAGATTCATTCAGTTCACTGTGAGGTAGAATCTCATTATGAGCCCAGTGCAGCATGCTGAGATTAAAAACAGTGAGAAGGTGTGTGTGTGTGTGTGTGTGTGTGTGTGTGTGTGTGTGTGTGCAGCTCTGCTTATCAACACAGATCTTCCTCAGTGAAACACACACTTTGGTGTCATCCTGTTCATTTTTCCTTCTCTCAGTGTAGTTTCAGCCCATGTGAGAGCCACTTTGAAAAGTTAGTTTTTCATAAAGTTTAACTTTTCCTCCACATTAACGCTGTCCACTGGTTTTGGTTGCAGTAACATGAAAAATCAACCTGCTGGTAAACAACTAATTGGGTTTTTCTACTGTCGGCTATGAATTTAAAGAAGGAAAAGGATTTTTTTTTTCCCAGGTTTTGTTTTAAGCACACTTGAGTTCATAAGAAATTGACGCATTTAAAAAAAAAACTATTTCATATTGTGCCAATCATGTTTACACACTGACTCCGAAACATTTGTCCATCTTTTTTTTTTTTAACATGTTCAATTTTCTGCATTTTTTTCACATTCGTCCAATTATTCAGAGGATTGTTTAACTGGTCAGAGACTCTGGAGGGAAAGTGTGATAAGACAGACTGATCCCGGGCCAACTGCTGACCATGATGTTGACTGACAGGTGAAACTAGTGCACACTTCTCTGATAGCTCAATCTGGATTAACTGTGTGTGTGTGTGTGTGTGTGTGTGTGTGTGTGTGTGTGTGTGTGTGTTTTGTACTCAGTAAGGACCAGCAAAAGTTTTTAATCAACAGAATGAGGTCATTCTTGGGAAGTGAGGACATTTTTGCTGGTCCTCACTATGTTGCCAGGCTTTTTGAGGGTTAAGACTTGGTTTTAGGGTTAGAATTAAGTGTAGGTTAAGATTAGGGTAAAGGGTTAGGCATTCAGTTTTGATGGTTAGGGTAAGGGGCCAGAAAATGCTTTATGTCATTGAGTGTCCTCATAAGTATAGCAATACAAATGTGTGTGTGTGTGTGTGTCCTCCTCAAACATGCTGCCAGCACATGTCCAGGGTCAACTGATGGGCAGATAATGGTGCTGTTCTTTTTAATGTGTGGTTCCAGCATAGCTGGCAGCAGTGCATCAAACCGGATCACTAACATTCTGACACAGTCTACACGTGTAAGTGACTGACATAATTCTGCAGCTCTTCATCAGCAGGTGAAACTCTCCTTGCTCTTGTCTTGTATTCAGGATTTGGTGGACTCAATAAGTTCTTATTTTTTTCAAAAAGGGGAAGAATCACAAAATCAACCCACTGCTTATCGACTCAGTTTTGTCCTGTACTGTGAATTTTTGCAATGAATATAAAAATCAACTGGAAATAAAATGGACTCACTGTGCAAACGCCTTAAAACTGAACTTTAAAAAGTACATGTAAGCATGAAAGTCTGACTGAAATCATACTAAGTCAAATTTCTTGAGGTCGGACTAACACACCTGGATAATGTGGTTGGGAATCAATTTTCTCCCGCATGTGTTCACCTCGATCAGCCCTGAACTGGCCAAGGTGTTTTGTGCAGGATCCATAGCTGCCCCCGTAGTCTTTAGATAGATAGGCATTTGTTACTATTAATATTCCTATTAATTATTTATTACATACTATTACTTTTACTACTACTGTCATTATTTTGACCCAGATGTCAAACAGCATAGATTTGTAGAAGAAAGCCAGGAGGACACAAGAAGACCATTAGCACAGGGATAGCGAAATGTACAGTGCTGTAAAACTGTCCATGTTTTCGCCATTCGACCTGGAACCCACTTACTGTTTGCTACCCTGTTTGTCATTTGTTTGTGACGTAATAGGTCAGCTGGAAGAAGGTCCAGTAGCAACCAGCTGAAAGGCTGACTAACCAACAGTCACTCGAGCACAGATCTGCTGAGAAGGCCTTGAACTAGTCACAGTCCATTTGGCAGGCTGGCTGCTGGTCTGAGTCAGAAAACCTTTTAAAAACAAAACTGTAGCTCTTACTGGTTGATTTAGCAGCGTACTCCAGGGCTGTGGGTAATAAGCCGGCTATAAAGAGTCTCTGTCAACTTCAGCCTTCTTTAATCAACACCAAAATGGCAAGACAGTATACAGTCAACTCGATGCTCACAACAGTCACTCGCACCTGTTATTCTGCCCTGTTACACCTAAACCTGTCCCCTGCAAAACACAGCAGGTAGGAACCAATATTCTGTCTAAGCAAGAGGACATAAAATAACTTGAAATGACATTTGAATACACAAATTAAGTAATAATTAATAAATGCCTAAATAGTAATGTGTTTAACCTAAAGTGCAAAATAATGCTTTGTGAATAATTTCTTCCTAAATAATGCAGTTTACCCCAGTGTTCTTAAATAACAATTTAAAAAATATACTATGTACAGTAACTGCTGTTCCAATACTAAAGCGTAAAGCTCCTCCAGCAGTCCTGCTTACCTCACACTGTATGAAGGTGTTGAACAGACTGAGCAGCATTCTGACAATTTTGCCGGTGAGCCATTGAGCTTAAAATGTAAAATCTGACCTGAGGATGCCACTGAAAGAAATCAAGAAATTAGTCTCCAGAATGAAAATTATTCATCAGCTGGGGAGAATGAATGTGCTCAGCAAGGGTCTGTATCTGTGCACATTTGCATTTCTTGCCAAGCGATGCTCTTGCAATGCTCTTCTAAGAATGACCTTCAGTGACACTGAGTGTTAGAACAATAAATGTTCCTTATGCATCACTAGAATGAATTTTCAAATGGACCAAGGGCAAGCAAACAAGGATTTACTCAGTTACTCAACTTTAATCCAAGGTCTTCTGCCCCATCAGCTGTTTAAGTTGACACTGAGTCAATATGTTCTCGTCTGCGTTGCAGCTGGTACTTTGGTAAACTCGGCCGTAAGGATGCAGAGAGGCAGCTGCTGTCCACTGGAAACCCTCGAGGAACCTATCTCATCCGGGAGAGTGAAACCACTAAGGGTAAACCAGACACATTCACACTATCGGCCTGTGTGACTCGGCGTGTGTGTGTCAGTGTATGCATGTGTGTGTTTGTATGTTTATGTGATGACATAGTCACTACTTCTAGAAAAACATATTCAGACCAGCCAGAAAATTTAATTATCATTAAATTCATTAAATACAAGAACCTGTGGAAATTTCTCACCTGATATTTCCCACAAGGCTTTTGTGAGCTGCAGCAGTGTTTTAGCTACAGTTAGAAGCTAACGGCCAAAACAGAAACTTCATATTTCTTGAGTGACAACCGAATTGTTCCTGTAGCAGCAAGTTTTTAAATGACTACTTGTTCAGAATCCCGTCTTGTTGATTTCGTCTTTTTTCAGATGTATCCTGTTCCAAACCAGCATTTAGTTATTTTGGTGTAGATGAGTGATTGTGTGCAGTGACTGAACCCCTGAACTGCATGTCCCCCAGGTGCCTTCTCCCTGTCCATACGGGACTGGGACGATGTGAAAGGTGACCATGTGAAGCATTATAAGATACGCAAGCTGGACAGCGGCGGCTACTACATCACCACCAGAGCTCAGTTTGACACGCTGCAGCAGCTGGTTCAGCACTACTCAGGTATGAACACTGAGTTTTTAAATGCCATTCAGACTGGTTTTGAGTCCAGATACAAATTTTAGAGTGTTGTTGATTTTAGGACTTCGGACTAACCAATACTGCATAATCCAGTTTTGTTTGTAGATGCTATGTTAGAATGGGCATTCTGCTTTGTTTTAAGACTTCTAATTTATTTTGTAAAAGGTAACCTGTTCAGTTTAGGACCCACTCTGATTCCGTTAAGAGCATTATCTGGTCAGTTTTAGGATGTATTCTGGTTAAGTTTACAACATATTCCAGTTAATTTTGGATTTAATCTGGGTAATTTTAATTGCAGTTACTGTATTTTGAATAACTTTACTACTTGTCCTTGTTAGTTTTGAAAAATATTTTGGTTAATTTTAGAATGTATTCAGGACAGAAGCTGAGAGAGATGACAGCGAACTTGGACACTAAGGACAAGTATATATTAGGACTCAACTTATTTAGCGAATTGCAGATATATATCAGCATCAGCATATATTTTCTTAAAAACAGGTTTTTATTATTAAAACAGGGTTTTTTTGTTTGTTTGTTAAAAGCCATTACACATTGTGGGCGTAATGAATAAACAACACAAAAATGCGAAATGTTCGGATCCAAACTCTTCACACCAGCAGCAACACGAATTTGCAACAGAAACACGGGGATACGAATTTACGAAAGAGTTTTGACAGCCCACTCTGCAGAGGGAAAAGTGGGTTCACATGTTACAAATACGATGTTAAAACAGAGCAGAAAACATAGCAGAACTTATCAGCCATCAAAAAGAAAATATTGAGTAAAAATACGACACAACACGTCACGGGCACTAATGGCGGGCAGGTGTAAGCCAGATGATTAGACAGGTGAAAAGTCAACAGAGCCTCCCTCACGTTAACATATGTCAGCTGATGTAACCTCGTCCAAAAGTAACTGCATAAGGTAACGTCACTCGCCATTTGCAGAACCCAACTGATTAGTGATTCTCTGCCATGTGCTGTCTAAGGTCGCTGTCTCTGTAATCTGTGTGTCATCTATCAAACAACACCCGGTGCTGAGAGACACAGGTGATGAGCTTGTCAGCCGTTTATGTTGTTGTTGTTGGATACGGAGGCAATGTCTGCTCCGCACAACCATCGTGATTGATTCAATCAAACAATCAATCAAAACTTTATTTATATAGCACTTTTTGTACAATAAAATGCAACACATAGTGCTTCACAGAAGGGGAACATTGAACAACATTGAAATGTAAAAGAAAAACCCACCCCCCACCCTCCATATCTGTATAAATCGCTTCACACACACACACACAACAACTGTCAGTTTTGAGACATGGCAGGGCACTGAGGTGAGGAAGAAGCCACCTTTGGGGGCCATCCACACTGAGAGGGGTCACAGCCTGTGACCACAGGGAGCGCCGGCACACAGATCACCCCAGCCCGGACGGCCCGGTGGACTCCAAGGTGCCACCCGGGCCGAAGGGACCCAAAGGACAGCACCCCCAGTGGCAGACCAGACACACTTCCCAGTGTGGTGGGCCCCCATGAGGAAACACTGGAGTTAAAAACTAAAGACTAAAAACAAAAGATAGAGTAAAAGGCATGAGATAAAAAAAAAAGATAAGAAAAAATAAATAAATAAATCAAATAGGTAAATGAATCCCTAGGATTAAGATAATCTAAAAACAAGATAAAAGTCATCAAAATTAAGCATATAAATAGATAACATAAAATAAAGATCAAATCCGATAAAAACGTAAAAGAATTTAAAAAGTCAGTTAAAAGCCTGATTAAACAGGTGAGTCTTTAACCTCTTTTTAAAAACATCAACAGTCTCTGCAGTCCTGAGGTTCTCCGGCAGGCTGTTCCACAAACGGGGGCCATAATAACTGAACGCAGCCTCACCGTGGGTGTTGGTTCTAGTTTTTGGTATGATTAAAGGTTTGGTACCAGAGGCAGCAGGGCGTTGCAATAATCTAAACGACAGGAGATAAAAGCATGCCTTAGCATCTCCGTGCTTGCGTGAGAGAGAAATGGGCAGACTCTGGCTATGTTCTTAAGGTGATAGAAACCTGTCCATGGTTGATGCGTTTGTTCGCCGTGCAAATGTTAGGAAAAATCGACTTTGATCCGAAAAATGAAAGGTTTGCTTTTTTGCAGCGTAATATTTGCGTTCTGTGTGGATTTACTAACAACACAAACAGCAGTTTGAAAAAGTATATTTTCGTCTGAATTAAATGCTTGGACTAGGATTTAAAAATCCTGTAAGTATGTAGTTTGTCCAGCAGAGGGCGCTCCGTTTTTAAAGAAACTGTGTTTATTGTTCAGTGCACTTATGTTTATAATAAAGTTTTAATAAAATGTTAGATATTATCCCTCCATTACATATCTTTGGTACAAGTATTTGATAACCACATTCAGATAAAATTATAAACATATCGGCAGGTACATTGGTTATCAGAATTTTCTTGCTCCCTAACATCAATATCGGTATTGACCCAAAAAATCAGGTATTGATCGGGCCTAGTGTGTGTCAGCCAGACTTAAAACTTCATTAGAGGGCTTTACACTTGAGAAACCCTGATAATTTTAAGGACTTCGATACCCAGAAATGAGGTGACATCATGTCAATGAAATGTTTGCTGGGTTTCGGGGGGTTTTTTTCCTTTCGGTTTGACTTGTTTTTTCTCGCGCTCTTCAGCCCTTGACCATACCTAATCACTGGAATTTGTTTTAAAAGCTGCATCCCTCAAAACAGCCTCAAAAAAATACATAACTTATCGCTGCTGCAGTTTAAGGCCTACAGTACTGAAAGAATATGGAATGTAAATTCCCCTGAAAACCACTGTGGTTGCCCCTTAGTGGTCTGGATGTAATATGGCTTAGTGTAAAAATGCATGAAGGATTACACGGCCACTCCGTTAAAAAGGGAAACAGACAGAGGTTGCTATGGAGAGATTTGTTGTTACTGGGACAGAGCGTTGACACTCTGGCCGCGTTTGCTCAAGCCCAAATAGCAGCATCAAAGTCTTCTCTTCCGTCCACTGTCCATTTCCCTCAATTGATTCAGAATGCATTAAGCACAGTGTTACACTACAACTGCATCTGGTGTGCCAACACATTTTCAAACACAGAAATCAAAGGTGGCACTTAGCATGAGGCATAAATAGAAAGAAATGGAAAGCTTGTGTGTCAGTTAGTTGCATTTACTACCTTACAGGCGCTTATATGTATTTATGTATATTCACATTCATTTTGAATGCAGCCCTACAGAGCTGTGAGCTGTGTGTGTGTGTGTGTGTGTGTGTGTGTGTGTGTGTGTGTGTGTGTGTGTTGAGCTTGTTTCTCCTGGCTGCGAGTGGAGATGACCGCTACATCTGTGCCGCTGACACAAATATTTGATAATCAGATTTACAGGATGAGACAGTGATTATTTTTGTTTGTTCTGTCTTTTTCTCTCTATCTTGTTCTCATTTGCTTTTCCTGCCCTGTGCAGGAGTAACAATGATGTATATCTGAGTCTGTGTTCCAATTCTTAACAGCAGTTCTGTGTTATGACTCTCATCCTGTCTCGTCCCGATGAGAAAAGGATATTTTTCCTGTCACGCTCTAATTGGTACATTGATATATCGATGTTCAAGCCTTAAAATCAACACTATGGATTTTCCGGATGTGTTTGTGTCATGGCTCATCTCTCTACATTTTATCACCACTCTCTGACAGACAACACATCTTCGCAAATAACCTTGACTCTTTTTAGGACTTGTGCTATTATTGCTTTGTGTTTTCCTCTATTTTTCATGTCATCAAAGCGCTAAAGAGCATATCTTTCACCATGTGAAGTCGCTATTCCTTAGATGCAAATGAAAGGATTGGAAAGGAACAACATATGTGGCCTTGACAATCTTCCAGGCTACAAATCTGAATGGCTGTCATGTTTGAAGGAAGACTGTGTAACACCTGAAAGGACAAATAGCCCATTCTCTCTGACATATAAAAGGTTAGAAGCAATGACGCAGTCTCACTGTATTTAGTAACACATTTGCTGCTTTAGTCACTTGGTCTGGTGAGACCAGCAGCCATTGGTGGCTAATGTTAGTTAACTTTAGCAAACTTTGGATAGAGATTTGTCAGTCAGTCATATGACTGAGTCATTTTGCTGACTTTGACTTTTCACTCCATCTTCCTCTGTTAAAATCACACTTCCACCTGCTGAAGAAAAAACTTGATAAGAAGTTATGAGTGAGAAACGTTAAAACAAGTCATAATTAAGTCTTTTTTAAGACCTGATTTTGACATTTTTATGACACACTCAGTCAAAACATTTATACTATTTCACTTTTTTAATCATTTTTGTTGCTACATAGCATTTGTAATACAAAAATTGCAGCCACACCCGCCATAACACCCGCTGACATGTCGATGTTCTGACCCGTGACTACACTCACCTTCAAATGTAGCTTTTTGTGAGCTCAACTCCGCACCTGAAAAGATTCATTGCTGCATCTTGCACAGTTGGGATATATGAACTCCAGACAAAGTATGCAAAAATGCCTCTGTGTAGCTTTCACTAATAGGTGTCTATAGGGTTACAATGAAATGATGACAGATGACAGACACACACAAACAGACAAACATCATGATAATGTGTTTAAAACAAGTAAAGAAAACATGTCGTTAAATTCAATGAGTTGATATTCTGCAGCTGCTTCTTGTGACACATTTGCTGCTGCCCAGCTATAGTTGCATAGTGATACCTTAAAGTCGCTGTGTGTTAAATCTATATGTGATTATAGCACATTTCAAATCATGCTTCTTTGAATAGTGTTCTGTGTTGCTTTATCCCTTTAATTCATTGTCCCCATTTTGGATCATTGACAATTTGTTAAAACTATCAAACAGCAGAACCAACGTTTCAAATGAAAACTGCACAGAGCAACATCATAAATTGTAGCAACAATTTTGATCCACTGATTTTTTATTTATTTATTTATTTTTATTTTTTTTTTGAAGCAACCAAAACTGAATGTCAGACAAGTTTTAGTTCAGCAAGTTGTATAAATTGGTGTGACTGTAGCATCACCTGGAAATAAGGGATTGAACTTAATAACTTTGATGAAAGCAAAAAAAAAAAAAAAAGTCAGGGTTTGAAGCTGCTTGCCTTCTAGGAAGCATTACTTTAATGGGATACAGTCCACATACTGACAGCTTTTATGACAGAGCAGAGTGAACATAGAGCTGTATTGATGTCTGAGAGGAGCAGCTGGGCTCTGATAGGCTCTGATGGCCCAGTTGCAGGTTAAATACTCCCACAATGAGACGCAGGCCTTTATCTCGTTTTTACTGCCCCATGCAAACAACCTTGAGCCTTATCAGTGGCAGAGGAGAGGAAGGGGGGTTACCTTGTCCCTTCAGTGTTTGGCGGGAGTCGGCTCACTAGATATGAACATGGGAGTACCAATGGAAACTCTGTCCTAATCCACTGGCTTAATCAATCACGGGCAAACATAAGAGCTTCCTCCAGAGTAAAAGCAAGAGATGTTTGATTTCAGGACGCAGACGACGGTGTCATCAGCTAAAGTGACAACCGTACACAGCCAGCAGAGAGGATCGAAATGGAAACAGCTGGAGTGCTACACATATAATTACCGTCATTACCGTAAAGTGTATGCTTATCGTAGATGTCATTAACGATAAGTTAGCAATAACATAGAGCCCATTCTTTTCAGTACTTGCTGCTTTGGTGCTTCAGCATTTGCAGTAGTTGGAGAAGATTTCTATTCTTGCTAAAGCAACACACAGTGTTGGGCCACATGCAAGACTGGGGCCACAACAAAAATTCTGAAATACCCTAAAAGTACTTATGGCAGGACTGTTGATTTAGTTTAAAACTTGCAATGCAATGTTAAGTGATCAAACACCAGAAAGGAAAAATACAGTATTGTCCACCAAGACTGATTTTATGGTCTATTCCAGTTAAAATATAACTGCATGAAGTTTTCAT
Organism: Naso vlamingii; assembly: GCA_029822935.1. Taxonomy (NCBI): domain Eukaryota; kingdom Metazoa; phylum Chordata; class Actinopteri; order Acanthuriformes; family Acanthuridae; genus Naso; species Naso vlamingii. The sequence goes on from JAPQLA010000010.1 coordinate 2,381,391, forward strand.
ATTATCTAATTTTTTACTTGTGTGTTTTTGGTACTCAAGCTTAGACTGTTAGTAAGGTTAAGGAGCTAACAAGAGTCAAAAAAAGAGCCAGTCTGCACAGAAGAGGCTCATATATTGGGTCAGTGGTCTAAAAATACATTAAAAAATCTATACACTTCCCTTAATGCAAATCAATAATGCCTCCCTGCCTGATAAATCCCCATATTCTTTTAACTCCCACCTCAGCCTTGCTATTAAAGATTTGTAGTTTCCAAGTCTGGGCCAAATAACCCAGATGAAACCATGAAAACATCTTTTTTTTACAAGTAGCACTTTCCATGACTAGAAGTATGGTTTTAATGTGTTAAAAAGTCAGTGACGATCCACTGATCTGGAGGATCAGGATCGAGCATGTGTGCCATCCAGGAAGCAGAAAGAGAGGAAGAATTTCCATGCGTTTGTTTACTTTGCTTTTTATCGTTCTTGTTTCCAGTTGTGTTGCTTTGAGGCTCTTCCCTCTCCTGCAGAAGGCTCTGCTAACTGTGTACATGCCTCTCTATGCTTTGATTTGTGCACCGCTGTGGGGCTTCAATAGACCGAGCTGCCGGTCTCTGCTGCCGTTTGGTTGTTCCCTGCCACAAAGGGATGCCCCGCCTCGCCGACCTGTCCGTCAAAACCAAAGATGTGTGGGAGATCCCACGGGAATCACTGCAACTCATCAAGCGTCTGGGGAACGGGCAGTTTGGGGAGGTCTGGATGGGTATGGATCCAGTCGCCTCCAGAGAAAGAGGCAACACTGAAGGGACCACACTGAACCAGCAGGGACACCAGACCGACTCCAAAACAAAAGCATAATCCGGCCTAAGAGGGGAGGGAATCAAATTAGAAATTGGGACAGGAAATTTGAATAATTCTCAGTTTGGGTCTTTTGCCAGGGAAGTGCTTGAATTTTCTGAACCCTTCCTTCAGAAATCATCTGGAAAAACATCCAGCATTGTCAGGAGACTCTGCTCTCAGTCTAAAGGTGGCTCCCTTCCGTGTCCCTCACTGCATGTCCCTCTCCCCGGTAGTTAACCCTGTGTGCCTTGCCTCCCCCCTGTAGAGAGTGCGGATGGTTTGTGCTTTAACTTAACGGGCGTGTGTGTGAACTACATCCCTGACACTGTGGGCTTGAGTCATGATTCCTGGGAGATCAGCAGAGAAACACTTGAGTTGCAGCTCAAGCTGGGGACAGGCTGTTTTGCAGATGTGTTTTATGGTAAGGACCCCCCACACACACACACACACACACACACAGTGCAAATGTTCACCTGGGGCCACACTGGAAATAAATGTGAAGATTTTCATTTATTTTTAAGAATTTGAAGTTGTGTTTTGCGTGAATAAGAAATTAAAGCAAATGCGATCTTATGCCCTCCTAGCGTTCCCAAAGGAGTTTGGTAAATGTTATGTAACAAATAATTCAGAAAATAAAACTTAAAAAAGTTCCTACTTGTAATCCTCACACCAATATCTACCATACAAACTCTTTTATTGAGTACACTCTGCACTGTGGGACTCCAAAATGATCATAATTCAATAAATGTTAAGGACATTGATCACAGTAGAATAAAACAGCAAACACAATATGAAAACTAATAACAAATTACATTGGATACGTTTGCTGATGTATGCGTTTGATGTCTTTTGTGGAACAAAGTCCCAAAGAGTAGAAATTTTTATTTTTTAGAATTTTGTTTAATCGCATTGCAAGCTACTACCAGCTTCTCATTTACAGTATAAGTATGGAGATATGTCTTGTCTTCTTGTCCAGTAACTTGACTTGCTAAGAGAGCTAGCTAATAAATAATATCTGGTGAACGGTGCAGGGCTAACAACAGTTTACAGGCAATCTAGCTAATTAACTCCCCACTTGAAAGCCGCTTATAAATAACTGCAAATATCAGCATTAGTCACTTTAAATTCAAAAGTTAAATCATTTTGCACTTTATTTGCTTAGTATTGGCCATTTTGGACTTCCATAGTTAGGATGTGCTTTCTTACCTTATTCCAGCTGGACAGATACTAAGTGCAGGGCCTCTCCCAGATGACACCCAGCCTCTGGTATCCTATTACTTTACAAACCAGCAGATGACCATCACCCGCTCAGTTTGGACTCAAAATGTGCACAGCTGTATCGCTAAAGAAGTCTGCTCTGATTTATGAGCTTGTTCTTAAACCCCCAAACACATGAAGACCAAATGTTAGCTGATGGGCTCTGTCCTCCCGTTGGGTTTCTACTAATGTTCCTGCCTCCATTACTGTCGCAGAATGAGATCATTGGAGTCCTACTTTATTGGAGTATTTACAGTGATCCACATCTTATTGTGTGTGCTCTTGCAGAGTAGCTTGAGGCAGTGCACACTGGTGGCGTCGCCCTGCTGTGTGACAGCAACTGGCATACAACCAGCGAGGAGCTTACAGGCTTGCTTTTGTTAATCATCCTACAAGGGATTATCTGCTCCCGCATTGGTGTATTGTGGCTCCTAAAGCCCTGCTGGATCCCTCTCCTGGCTTTTTAAAACCATTTTAAATCAAGGTCCATTCTAAATCTCGAACCCATTTAATTATCTTTCAGCACAACCTCAGTGCATTAGAATCACAGACGAGTGATTCTCAAAGTGCCTCCTGATCTCATTCTGCATTGCACGTTTCCCTCATTGTCATATCAAAGCATGACTCTTCCCCTTGTCTTTGACTACAGTCGACTCTGAGCCGCCAATCATCTCCTCAGGCTAGACGTTGGGGTCTGACTGTAAAATGATGCAATTTGAATATGAAGTGATACTCCTGCTGTACCAATGCCAGCATGTGTGTGCGTGTGCCAGGAACATGGAACGGCACCACTAAAGTGGCGGTGAAGACTCTGAAACCTGGCACCATGTCCCCCGAATCCTTCCTGGAGGAGGCTCAGATCATGAAGAAACTCCGCCATGACAAGCTGGTGCAGCTCTACGCCGTGGTGTCTGAGGAGCCCATTTACATCGTCACAGAGTACATGGGCAAAGGTAGATGAGCACAAACATATGCATATATCTACACCGCTCACCAACAGGCATGCACAGTGATCTTTGCAAAAGCAGTCTGTCCAGTTGAGTTTTTGCAGATTTCATTATGTAGTTCAAAAAATTCAGTTCAATCAAAATGTCTTCTATGTAATGTAACAGAAAACCAACCTGTAAAACATCATATCAAATATGCACCTTCTGCAGTCTACATTTTTGAGGCCTTTAAACCAGCATATACTCACACCTTCAAGTTCCACATGGCACTGCTAAACTTCAGTTAGAATCTTTTCATGGATGGGCTTCCGGCCGAGACTCGGACACGATGGCAGCATAGAGGAACAGCTCCCGAGTATTGTTTTTTTCCCTGCTCCTTAAA
>JAPQLA010000010.1:2394486-2412726 GCA_029822935.1 Naso vlamingii
AAAAATATATATTTTTATCACAGTCCACATCCCCTCGTTTGCTCCACGCACAGACAAGGATAGGCGCGTGGTGCAGGCAGGCCCTTTCCATTTCCAGGTGGAGGTTAATCATGCTGTGATGATGTCATCGTGATTCATGCGTGCCTATCACGTGATTAATTCTTAATCTAAGTCACATTGTTGCAAGTCAGACTAAGTCACGCCGACCCGATCGTTTCGGATGTTTCAGTTGATTTTGTGGGCATTTTTCGGTCACAATAGGTTATATGTAGCCTACCTGCCCCCAACATTTTTTCCTTCTTTAATGATAAATTGAGAAACATTTTTAAAAGTGGTGGGGACAAAATTGTTCATCATAAATAGTGCTGGGGACATGTCCCCAGTGTCCCCAGCTAATCTGACGCCCCTGCCTCTCTGGCAAAATTGCACAGGTCAGTGGCAGTTCAGACACAGCTGGTGAATACTGGGTCTGCCTTAGCATTGTACCAGCGGGACTTGGTACGTCTTAGCCCTGTACCAGCAGAACTTGGTACGTCAGCTGAGATCTGGGGCCAATGCCTGTCTCGTTTCTGAGATACAGCTCTATTTATCTAAGTTGTCATCACTGATGAAAGAGCAGGCATTGACTGCCGGGAAGGGCATGTTGTCGCTCTGGGTCACTCAGCACCAACTTTATTTGTCCAGGTCTAAGTTGCAGTCAGAGGACAAGGGCTGGGGCCCTAATGACCTGAGGGCTACTCTGGATGCATGCTGTGGGCGCAGCGGTGCTGCCAGAGGAGTAGCCAAGGGTAAATGGGGCAAAGGTGGGGGCAAGACTAAGCCTCCATCTTCTTTCTGATGCCAGTTCACATCCAGCCTGCCTCCAGCTAGCCCAGGCTCGCATTGCAGCCTTAAAGTCACTGAATGTGAGCCCCTGTGTAGTTTTGACCATGACCCAGGGGTATCGTATTCAGTTTGCTCAGTGTCCCCTGACCTCGATGACACCAACGGTGTCCACGGTGGTGGACGCAGAGAGAAAGGCAGTGCTCCAGACCGAGGTTTGTGCGCTGCTGGAAAAGAGAGCCATCAGAAAAGTACCTTGCAACAACAGGCAGGCTGGGTTTTACTCTCGCTACTTTCTCATCCCCAAGAGGGATGGGAAATTGCAACCCATTTTAGATCTCAGGTCTGAATCAGCATCTCAGGCATCTGCTTTGCAAGATGTTGATGATCCCGCAGGTGAGACAGTCTATCGACAAAGGGGACTGGTTTGCAAAAATAGATCTGAACGATGCTTGCTTTCAGATTCCAATCTGGGACAGGCATTGGTGTTTTCTCCAGTTCGTGTTTGACGGCAGGGAATACAAGTTCCAAGTCCTGTTGCTCGGCATCTCTCCGGTTCTGGCGCCTCCACAGCAGAAGGAGATACAAATATTGAACTACTTGGACGATTACAGGGTGCATCTGGCCGTCCTCTTCTGTCGACACAGTTCCTGGGCCTAGTAATAGATTCCCAGGCTGGGCTGCTTTCACTGACAAAGGAGAAGCAGCTGTCCCTCAGGAACTGTCTCTCTCAATTCAGGCTGGGGGCCGGGGTCACATGGAGGCTGTGTCTCCGCCTTTTGGGCCTGATGATGTCTTCAGTCCAGGCGGTCCCATTGGCCCTCCTACACATGTGGCTGGTGCAGAGGTGCTTCATGGGTCAGTGTCCCAGGAGTCGCCTAGATACCATGGTGCTCTTCACCAGATGATTGCGGGCGGCCCCCCATTGGTGGGAGGACAGCCGGAATCTCACCAAGGGCAGCATGCTGGGCCCGGTGACGCATTGCAAATTGGTGATGACAGATGCTTCACTGACAGGCTGGGGCGCAGTGTTCAGGGGAAGTGGGGCCAGCGGTTGCTGGAGCGGTCCTCACACCACCTACACCATCAATACATTGGAGCTAAGGGCTGGCCATCTGGCCGTGTGACATTTTCTGCCCTATCTTCAAGACCAGCATATGCTGGTGAAGACGAACAGTGTGACAGCAGCCGCGTATATCAACAGGCAAGGCGTGTTGGTTTCCCCTCATCTTTGCAAGCTCATGCGGCGCCTGTGGCCTTGGGCAAACCCCAGGGTTCTGTCCCTGAGGGCATTCCATGTGCCGGGGGTGGAAAATCGTGCTGCAGATCAGCTGTCCAGGGGAGATCCGGATCCAGGGGGGTGGAGACTACACCCTCAGGTGGTCATGGAGATTTGGCTCCACTATGGGTGTGCAGAGGTTGACCTTTTTGCATCACAGGAGTCAACCCACTGCGCCCTTTTCTTATCCCTAGGGGAAGATCCTCCCCTCAGAGCAGATGCTCTGGGTCACCCATGGCCACACGTCCTGCTCTACACTTCTCCCCCATTTGTCCTCCTTCCATCCCTCCTGCAGAGGGTACATATGGAGGAAATGAGGCTGATTCTGGTGGCCCCATGTTGGCCTCACATGACCTGGTTCTGGGACATCCAGCCGTTGCTGGACGGGACTCCGTGGAGCTCCCAGTACATCAGGACCTGCTGTCCCAGGCTCAGGGGGCTCTGGTTCATCCCTTTAACCAAGGACTCAGGTTGTGGGCCTTTGTGGCCTGGTGCGGGGAGCACCATATTGACACGTAACGTACTCAGCCCCGGCTATCCCGCAGTTCCTACAAGGACTCTTGGATGCCGGGGAGTCACCCACCACTCTTAGGGGTATGGTTGCGACAGTCAAGGAAGCTCAGGTGGGGAAGTGCCAGTTGCCTGAAGGGGCGGACCAACTGGTTTCCCAGTTCCTTAAGGGCATTAGGAGGCGTGTTGGCCTGCATTCTAGGCTGCCTCTTCCACCCTGGGATTTGAAGCTGGTCGTACAGGTTCTTGAGACACCTCCATTTGAGCCTTTGGAATCGGTGGACCAAAAATGGCTGTCCTTTAAGTCTACACTTCTGCTGGCACTGGCAACAGCCGAGAGGGTGGGGGAGCTCTATGCTCTCTCCGTGCATGAGCACCTGTGCAGGTTCTTGCCAGAAGGGGCAGGGGTGGTCCTGCATCTAAACCCTGTGTTCCCTCTAAGGTCCTGTCTGCTTCTCAGCCAAGTCAAGATATGGCAATACGGTCTCTGCTCCACATCGATGGAGGAAGGGGAGCGTAGGCACTCACTTGTGTGCTCGGTCAGTTTATTCAGAGTGTATCTGCAACAGACACAGGTCCATAGGCAGACTGATCAGTTGTTTGTCTGTTTTAGGCCAGACCTCCTGGGTCAGCCACTGTCAAAGGCCCATCTTTCTGACTGGATTGTTGGAACTATCCACCAGGCATATGTGGGGGCTGGGGTGCCCTTCCCGTCTGGGGTGCCGGCACACTCAACCCGGGGCATTGGCTACATCTTGGGCATCTCTTGATGAGATTTGCGCACGGCCACCTGGTCTCCCCCGTCCACATTTGCTCAATTCTACCAGTTCAGTGTGGCTGCAGGCACAGCATTCAGTGAGCGGGTGCTTGGCGTAGCCCAGCAGTAGTGACATTTTGTTTCCCTGTCAGTCAGCCTAGTGTAAGCTGGTCTGAGTGGTCTCTCCACCCCCCTGGTCTTGCAGGGCCGACTAGCCCTAGGTAGTGTCCGGCACCAGGACTTGAGGCAGCAGTGCCCTGCGTCTTCCGGAGCTGGCTAGCCTGGGGTGTGTATATAGCGTTCATTTGTTAATAGTGCATTTGGCACACACTGTATTTTGTAGAGCACTTTGGCGGCAGTGACGTCTCATTCGAAGCTTACATGATTCAGCATGGGCTGATGCTGCTCTCTCCCGTGTCTGTGTATCTGTATCTTACAGATCTCCAATAGAGATATATATAATATATCTGTGGGTGGAGGGGAAGCCTAGTAATGATAGAGAATGTAAGGTTACATATGTAACCACGGTTCTCTGAGTGAAGAGGCTTCCCCTCCACTTCGAGGCCGCTCAGGGATTCGTTCCATCAGATCTATATCAATGGAGGCATGGTTGACAGGGGTTTAAATAGGCTGTCGCCACGTCCACAGGTGGATTGTCTTAAAGGAATTACCCATGTCACCTGACTCAAGGGTTCAGGTACTCTAATAGATATATACCATATATCTCTGGGTGATGGGGAAGCATCTTCACTTAGAGAACCATGGTTACATATGTAACCTTATGATTGTCTAGATGGGGTTGGTGGACTGGTTGTGCTTCAGGGAGAACGTGAGGAAGGCTAGCAGGTAATGAGCTGAGGGAGAAGCATTATGCCAGAGATGCATTAGCAGCTTTCCGAGGCAGTCTTTGGGTCCTTGACAGGGTTAGGTGGTAACAACAGTGTGTACTTTATTAAAGAACTGCACTTAAAAGTACAATATGTATAACATTTACCCATAAAACTGCCCAAAAACAACTATATCTCTGTTGTATACTTTGTTGAGATGTGCACTTAATTTTTTCCAGCAATGTTTAAACTGTTACTGTATTCAAGGTAAATGTGTGATTCATTTTGGGTAACATCTGTCAGAGAGTTAGGAAAGAAGCTGATGACATCACCTAATGTAATGTGAATGAAACTTAAATGGATTACCTCTACTCAGAACATTTTTACCTGAGTCAGTCAGATTTTCATCTGCAATGAAAGCAGTTTAACGATGCGAGTAAATAAATCCCATATTCTTGTGCCACCTTTCTCCGTCTTTAGTTTTCATTGTTTTTACAGAGAGACCTCTAGAAGAAAACTAACTCACTAGTATGTACCTCTGGTTCTCGATGATTTAAGCATTTGGTTTTACACTAAAGAGACTCTTAGCCAGATTCAACGTTATGTTTTGTGTTAAAGGTGACCAAAGCTAAAAAGCAGTTAAAGCAGTTGGTCTTCACAGAGCTCTCTTGTTGGTCTGTATTAGAACCTCAGTGCGCTTATTTAACTCAGCATGGGTTTGGTTTCCAGGCATGAACAACCGTGAGGTGCTGGAGCAGGTGGAGCGAGGCTATAGGATGCCATGCCCCCAGGACTGCCCCATCTCGCTGCACGAGCTGATGCTGCAGTGCTGGAAGAAGGATGCCGAGGAGCGGCCCACCTTCGAGTACCTGCAGGCCTTCTTGGAAGACTACTTCACAGCCACTGAGCCTCAGTACCAGCCTGGGGACAACCTCTAAACCCGTCTGTCGCTCCGGGTTGGCCCAGAGCTGGGACAGGACTCTCTGGACTCTGGAGACTTCCCAGCCAGGACTTTATTTTAAGGATCTGTACAGCTTCCTCAGCTCAACCCGAGCATTTCAGTTCCACCATCAACCCCCAAAACACAAGCTTCAGACTCTGACATGCCCCCAGTGTCTGAACTCTGCAAATTAGGGAAGTTGAGGAGATGGGATGGAGGATGGACGGAGTTAAGTGGGGCTGAGATAATGCAATGAAATACATGTATTCAGTGTAAATAAGAAAGGCTTGTTATAGTTTATTTGTTTGCCTCTGTTTCAGATTTTATTTTCTCCTGCACAAAATAATAATAATGATGATAAAATGCTAAAGGCAAAGGAAGAGAGCCTTTTCAGCACAGTTAATCTGTACATGTATTATAATGTACTGCTCCTGTATTATTTGATTTGAAATTAATTGGAACCGTCACTATTCTCTCATTTTCCGTAACATGTAAAAAGATTCCCACCTCCCCACAGATTGTTACTTTATTCTTAACTTTTCAGTTAGTAGTATTGCAGAGGCTTCTTGAGATGAGCATGACGCAGTCCTTCATCAGCCTTTGTCCTTGTTAAGAACCCCCAAAGCTTCCTCTGAGCGCTAGTCGTTACTGCTGTATGAAGCAAAGTTCTTTTACAAATGATTTATGTAAAATTTTGTAAACTACAGCAGAGCGTGTAAGGATTATCAACATATCTCCACGCTTATGATTTTGAGAAAATTTGGATGGAAATATTTCTGTCTTTCTAATGCAAGAGTTGTTTTTGTTTGGCTGAGAGAGATGAAGGCTGAGTTAGTTTAAGAAGAGTGTGTTTCTCTTATTTGACCTGTCGACGCCGCTCCTCATCGGAGGGTGGTGTGGACATCGGGATTTTCCTGATCTCCTGCACGTTCTTCACTTGAGTCTGCAGAGCGTCGACCTGCAGCTGAACCTGGACCGCCTCACCGCCTGAGATATTTCTTCTTTTATGTTCACTGACAAGGTTATATTCTATTAGTATCAGTTAAGTCTTTGGTTTTTACAGAGTTTCTTATTTTTACCCTTTTAAGTGATCCTTCAAGTGTCAGTTGTATTGTAAGTTCAGGGGAGATTTGAGGTAAATTCATGTTGCAATTCTGAACATCAGTAGAAGATTTAAAGGTTTGAAACCCAGTGAATTGAAACTGAACCGAACCTGTCCTTCATCTGGTCTTAAGATCTGACGCACATGCTTTTATGGCCAATGGAAATCCTCATCTTTCAGTTGTACAGCTAAATAGTTTTACAGTAAGTGTTGCTAACTTCCCTACTTTTTATCTTTTCATTTCCAGTTTTTTAACATAGCTTGTTTTATTATTTTGGTGATTTGGCATTTGAGATTCAGAAAAGAATAATAAACATTTTACACTCTTTCCAAGACACTTCCTTTCCTTATGCCAGTGTTTCTGTGCTTAAGCTGTGCTTTAACGTGGTGTTGGTGTCCATGTGTGATGTGACTCTAACATGGGGGCCAGTTTCAAAAACACTGGATCCAACTCCTCCTATTAAGCAGCTCCGCCTTATGCGGCAGTTTACCCTGCCTGGTAAATGTTGATTGGTCAAACTTCACGCCCCCATTTGTTACACTCTTATTTTGTTAAACTTGTAAGACCAAGCTAAGATGACCCTGGTGACGTCATCAGGGTTATTTTTTTAGAAATGACTAAGCGCCTCACACAGGTAAAAACTGTTTTCATTGGCTGAGGAGGAAAGTGAACTTGATGTTTGAAATTTCTTGATGCCTCCTTAAATCGCAGTGATGGACAAATAATAGAGAAAAGATCATGCTGAGCAGGAGTGGAATCTAAATGCATACATTTACTCAAGTACTGTTCATACAAGTACCTTATTTTTATTCAAATATTTCCATTTTATGGTACTTTATACTTCTACTCCAATACATTTTTAAGGCAAATAATATACTTTTTTCTCTACAAAATAATTCAATAAATTACTAGTTGCCCTTAAGATTTAAAGAGTTGATATAAAAATACACCATTTAATAGATTACAATAAATTCTTATAAATGAAACTACACAGCAGTTAAGCAACTGAAATTAGCTGTAGATTTACCAACTGAAATACACATTAATGCATCAGTATGTGTTATCCAGTAATATTATATATGTCATAATGAAGTAAGCAAGTCTGCATAGGAAGTACTTTTACTTTTGTAAAGTCAATATTAATGCCAATTCCAATTTTTCTAATTAATTAAATATGTTCAGTGCCCAATTTAATGTATCCTTACATGTGTAAATGCAGTGAACAGTTTAGTGTAACATGAGTTAAACTGCAAATGCATTTGTGTTGTTTTTTTGTTTTTTTAAAATCTAAATATTACAAATTGCAAAAATAAACGCTTAAGACCTTGAAGATCCAAAGCAAAGGCTTGACACTGACAAGATAAGTTGACTCTAATATCAGGGCTCAGGGGTCTACATTTTGCTACCAAAAACATAAATAATGGTGCTGTTCTATCCAAGTGCACAGTAAGCCATGACAGTGGGACAGAAAAACAGCATGCACAATTCCAGGGCCCCGAAATTGAAGGTAAATGGAATTCAACCTTATTGCATGTTGTGAATTACACCTGTGCATAAAGATGACGTCTGATCCATTTGTTTGTGTCAGCGAACCATCAATGTGGTCATCAGTCTGTCCTGCAGTGCTACATATGAACAGTGTGGAAGTGTGAAGTGCTTGTTACAGGTGAAGTGGTGCTCCTGCACAGAAACCAAACAGGCGCCAGGTAGACATGCTGCTGAACACTACAGTCGTAACGAGACACAGAACGGAAAAAAAAAAAGTTTTTTCTTTGTTTGTGCAGACTTAACCTCTGTTTTTTTCACACTTTAAAATGCCCAATTCCTTATACACTTCAGTCCATGTCATTTCTAAAATGATTTCTCACTGGCTTCCTATACAGCCATGTTTGTTAATGAAACTCACAACCAAAGTAGAGTAATTTCTGCAATTGAAACAAAATGTGATGGATTCAATCAGATCCAGACATTAGTAGCTACATCATACATCCCAAATTAACATGCAATTGCAGTTCTAAAAAAAAAAAAAAAGGTTCCTGACACAGTGCTGGGGAGTGAGGGCTCTCTTTATGGTACCAGGTCCCAGCAATACAACAGAACCCTAAACAGATTTGGTTGAACTGAATACAATGTAGACCAAGGGTTGTGCAGTTAAAGTCTGAACATTACCTCTTTTTGAGGTTCATTGTTGGAGGGAATGGACCTTTCTTACAGCAGGCGTTTTTTAAATGTTATCTCAGGAAAAAGTGAAACTAATTTAACAGTTAATGAAAGTTTCCTTTCGGTGTGTCAGTGGTCTAAACGAAAACAGTGAGTCAGCGTGCACCAGAGCAGGGCACTGTCACACCTACATAGGATGCTGCACCGTTACACCTGTGAGAGATCCATATATAGTTGCTGTTGTAGTAAACAGTCACACACACTCCCATAAGGAAAATGTAGCAATGGTATTTTTCCAGTATTTACCACTGTCCTTCGCTTCTGTTTGTCCTCTCCAGTTTGATCTCTGGATCAATACTCGTGGGAGGTGTAGTGTGAGCTGTTAATCCAGTTTTTTCAGCTACTCAAAGCATTTTTACATCACAAGTCACAAGTGACTTCTCTACAAAGAGCCAGCCTGCTCATCAGGAACTCGTACACACACATTCACGCACCAAAACAGCCATCTGGAGCAAATTGGGGTTCAGTATCTTGCCCAAGGGCACCTCGACATGTAGACCAGAGGAGCCAGGGATCAAACCACCGACCTTTCTGACTGGTCGATGACTCGCTCTACCCAATTAGTCACAGCCATGTGGACTAATATTTGTCATAACTTCAAAACTTACTGGTTAAAGGGAGGCTCATTGTCTCTCTCCTTTTTTTGCATCATATCCTCTCCACCATCCTCCCCTGTTTATTTTGTCTTCAGCTTGTATCCTGTTTCCAGGTGTGTTCATGTCTTTCTGTATTTCTGGACAGGAGTATGGCACTCAGTAACACCTCATCACAGTGTGTCACAGCATTATTTCTGGATAAATTCTGAGATAATATATTGTTGCTCTGTATGAGCACATGAGCTACTAGAAGTGAATTTCATGGTTTCACAAATTTTGGGTAAAAGCAGTTACAGAACTGGACCCCAGCCAGGTAAGATCAGCTCTGGCTGTCGCGTGAGAAGATTGAAAAGGAACAAAAGAGATTTTCTTTTAGGAAAAAAAATGTAATTTATGGCTCTAGAGACAAAAAGGTCTCTAATGTCTCTCATTTCAGACACGTATTTGTTAAAATATACATATATAAAAATTTGTAAAATAAATTATGAAGGAGGCAGTCACGCAAATAAGATGTAACAGTTATAGTGAATGTTGCTGGTGTGTTCAGTATTCTATACAATGCATGTGTAACAAAAATATGTTGTGATGTAATACAATAGTAGAGATACGGAAGTATCTGTAGTGATACTATTAGGGACCGAGCCCGTAAGGAAAGGACCTTGCCTGGAGAGCTCCAAACAAAAAATGCTTTAAAACTAAAGCTCTAATATCTCAATAACAGTAAATGATAGCAAAAAAATGAAAATACGAGATTTGTAGGTCAAAGTCTTTTGATCCATTTAAAGTTCCCTTTCAGTTGATTCCCTCAGTACAACACATATAGTATGGGACATCACACCCTTGTGTGGCTGACTGAAGACACTTCTATTCACGCCTTAAAGGCAAATGACCTGTGGGGAGATGAATGTGTGTCCCCGCCCACACATATAAACATCCGTCACCACAGTCATTTCTCAGTTCTTGTGCTCTTCACCTCGCTGAGAACACCTCCACAAGTCAGGCTAATTAGCTGCTGCAAATTAGCTCTGTCTTTGTTTTCAGGAAGCGTCAATAGGCTACTGCCTGCTCGAAATGAGCTCAACTCCCCCAGTTGGTGTTAGCTGCCGATACCTCTTTGGTGAGTGTAGCTGCCCACAGAGCGCTTATTTCAAGTTTGCTTCCTTCAAAAGCTTCATGTTTCGGGATGAGCTCCCAACCTAAACATGATAAGAAGAAGTCTACTGTTCGTCCCTGTCCTCAGGGGTGCAGTTTCTCCTTGCATAATAAGGACTGGCAGGAAGCATGTCCTGTCTGTCTGGGGATTGTCCACACCAGGAGAGCGTTGACGGAGTCCAAAGCCTGTGCGTTTTGTCGCCAGCTTCACCACTCGACCCTGGAGGGGCAAGTGACATTTGTGGAGAGAGTGCTGGGACAGGCTACTGTCGCACAGTATGACCCACTGCTTTCCGAGTCAGGGGACCCAGCTTCATCCGACAACGAGGAACTTCTGTCCCCGCTGGTAAATGGGATGACCACATGGAGTTTATTGATGGTTTAGTCGAACTTGAGTTGGAGCCCTCCAAGAGCACTAGCCAGCTGCAGCTTGAGCTAGACACTCGCCACGATGGCGATGACGTGCTGGACATCGGCATGGAAATGCATGGCTTGTCTGAGGATGAACAGGACATGTTATCGTCGGGTCCAGATGCCGCCGCTGCTGCACCGGTTAGCCAGGACGATACGTCCTTCTTTTCACTATACCGACGTGCGGCGGAGAAACTTGAGGTTGAGTGGCCCTCGCCTCCACCAGCTGTTCGTGGGATTTTTCCATCCCCCTGAACCGACAGCTGTCAAGAACCACCTGTCCGTGTTCCCAAACTTTGTCTCGGAGTTAACTTCAACATGGAACAAACTGCTGTCTACCCATGTCACAGTTCCCGGCTATGGACCTGTATGGGGCTGACAAGGATGGTTTGGTTAACCCCCCCGCCCATGGAGCCATCCCTGGCGCCTTATCTGGTCCCGTCTCACAACCAGGGTGTGGGCGGCCCTACAACGCTACCATCCAAACTCTGCAGGTTCTCCGCTTCTCAGCTGGATAAGATTTACTGGGCACAGGCAGGTACCGCTCATGCGCTGAGCTCTGTCACCACGCTTCAGACATATCAAGCCATGTGTCCGGCGGAGCTCGGGTCACTGGTTCCCCCTGATGGTCCAATGGCGCACCTCCTTAACAAGGTCCGAGTTGCTACAGATTACAGTCTTCGTTGTCCCGCTGTGTGGCACTCTCTCTCGGGAGAGGGATGGCTTCTACTGTGGGGGCACATAGACACCTGTGGCTCACTCTCTTAGACGTTCCAGAGAGGGACAGGGCTGTCTACTTGGATGAACCAGTGTCTGCTGAGGGCTTGTTTGGGCAATCACTCGACGCCATTCAGGCGAAGTTTGAGATGAGGAAGAAGCAGACAGAGGCTTTGCGCAACATCATCTCCACACGTGACATGAAGCCCAGGCCAGCCTCGAGTGTTCGTATGCCTGCAGTACCACCGCCTCCCTCCAAGAGGACTGTGCCGCCTGCAAGTTTGGGCCCACAGCCTAAAAATCGCAACCGCCCAATCAAACCCCATGCCCGTCAGCTCAGAGTAAGGGTCTGCCGCCAGGCCTCTGCAACAATTCAGTATCCTAGAGGAGGTAGCCACATAACTCCTAACTTTGGGAGTACGGGGGCCTCAGCAGAAGGGAGACAATGCTGGCCTTCATCTGTTGCCGCCCAAGAGGCATCTGCCATGTTCTGTTCAGGGGCTCAGTCCCAAAAGACATTGTTCTCCCTTAACACAGTCTCCCAGGCACTCACTCCCTATACACACAAGTGCACTTTCATTTCCTCAGGTTGCAAGTGTTTCAGGTGCTTGTCACTTTGTCAGTGCCCCAATAAAGGTGTCCCTTGCTCACGATGTTGTAAACATTCAATTGTTGAAACCAATAAAGGCTGCATTTTGTATGCAAAATAATACAAGTCAGATGAACCACTGCAGACAGATAATTTCATTCCTCTCCTGCACGGCAGAGGGCAACAGTCTGCCCCCCATGGTGCTGCAGGTCAGTCGGCTGGCAGCGCAACTTCCCCAGTGGCACACATGCACAGTCTGCCCATGGGTGGAGAGAACTGTTGCCAGGGGTTACCGGCTACAGTTTCTCATCCGAACACCACGGTCCCTCTCTGTAGTAAACACAGTTGTCAGGAGCATAGCCACAGACATACTAAGGGAAGAAATACACACTCTAAGGGAAGAAATACACACTCTGCTAAGCAAGAAAGCAATTCAAGTGGTTCCAGCTTTGGAAGCGAACAAAGGTTGGTACAGCCATTATTTCATTGTCCCAAAGAAAGGGGGTGGACTCTGTCCAATTCTTGACTTGCGGGTGTTAAACAAATACCCACGGACTTACAAGTTCAAAATGCTAACACTCAGACAGCAACTGACAGCCATCAGTCCAGGAGATTGATTTGCAACAATCGATCTAACAGGCGTTTACTTTCATGTTGCGATTCACCCGGATCACAGACAGCTTCTCAGGTTTGCTTTCAAGGGTACGGCATATGAATACCTCGTACTGCCATTCGGTCTATCGCTTGCCCCACACACCTTTACAAAATGTGTCGAGGCGGCACTAGCTCCTCTCTGAGAGAAAGGTGTTAGCATCTTAGCCCATCTGGACGATTGGGCTCTGGTGGTGAACACCAAAGAGCAAGCAGAAACACAACTGTCACTAGCTCTGTCACACATTCAAGCACTAGGCTTTTCAGTGAATTTACAGAAAAGTGCATTAACTCCGAGTCAGCAGTTTTCCTTTCTCGGACTCAAAATATGCTCTGTTTCCGGCTGAGTGCATCTTTCAGAGCAAAGAGCGACTGCATTTCGCTGCTGCCCCGCCCCACTTGATTTCAGTTGGGACGCAGACTGCGATTTGGGATGGTTTTACAGCTGTTGGGCATGATGGCATCCATGGTTGCTGTAGTGCCACTTGGGCTGCTAAAGATGCGCACTTTTCAACACTGAATTTGGTCTCACCAGCTGTGTGCGCCGCATCACCTCCGAAGAAGGCTGACAATAACCCCATCTTGCATGTTAACTCTCCTCCTGTGGAGGGATCCCGGTCTGCTGAGTCAGGAAGCCATCATAGGGAGGCTGTCTTTTCGAAAGGTGTTGTCCACGGATGCCTCCCTGAGCAAGTGGGGGGCTCTGTGTGACGGTGTGGCAGTGAGAGGGGTCTGGACACCAGCGCAATGCCAGCTTTACATCAACCACTTGGAGATGCTAGCAGCGTTTTTAGCTATGAAGCATTTTTGTCGGGTTATGACAAGGCAGCATGTTCTGATCAGGATGGACAACACAACGGTGATTTCGTATATAAACAAGTGGGGGGGACCCGGTCACTTCCCCTGCTAAAACTGTCTCACTCTCTGTTGCTATGGTCCAGTGTACATTTTCTGTCTCTCAGAGCCACCCACATTCCCCCATTGAACCTGGGGGTAAACCTCCTGATCAGGGGAGGACCTCCTCTGAGGGAATGGCGGTTGCATCCATCAGTGGTGGCTCAGATATAGGAGTGTTTCGGCAGGGCAGAGGTGGACCTCTTTGCTTCCAGGGCAAACACCCACTGCCCCTTGTTCTTCTCCATGACAGATTGAGACGTGCCTCTGGGAATGGATGCGCTAGCTCACCCATGACCAAACACTCTTCTGTATACATTTCCTCCAGTGGAAATGATATTGCCTGTTCTAGAGGGAGTATGCCAGCAAGGGCTATCCCTGATTCTGGTGGCACCTTGGTGGCCAGCAAAGTCATGGTATGCCAAAATAATCAGCCTGCTGGTGGAGAGGTCGTGGCAGCTTCCTCTCATAAGGGACCTTCTCTCCCAAGCAGGAGGGGAGGTGAATTATCCACACCTGGAACTGTGGCAGCTGCATGCTTACCTGTTGAGAGGTCCAATTTGATAGCTAAGGGTCTGCCCCCAACTGTCGTGGCAATGATCCAAAGTGCAAGGGCATCATCCACTAGAGGTCTATATGCTTATAAATGGCGGGCATTTGAGCAATGGTGTGAGGACCGGAATGTACTCCCATTTCAGTGCTCTATTGTGGACATTTTGACATTCCTTCAGGAGCTGTTGGATAAGGGCCTTTTCCGCAATCAAGGTATATTTGGCAGCTGTAACTGCCTTTCATTTTGGCTTTGGAGATGTGACACCAGATGCTCACCCGCTGGCTGTACATTTCTTAAAGGGAGTTCGCCAGTGTTCTCTCATGGGACTTGGTTTTGGTGCTTGAGGCTCTTTGTGGGCCCCCTTTGGAGCCTATTCAGTCTGTGGGTATGAAATTTCTTTCATACAAGACTGCACTTCTTCTTGCTTTGACCTCTGCAAAGCAGGTGGGTGACCTTCATGCGTTATCTATGCATCCCTCTTGGACCCAGTTCACCTCGGATGGCGCCAAGGTCACTTTGCGTCCAAATGCGGCATATTTGCCTTAAGTCATTCTTGCAGCTTATAGCTCTATGACATTTGAGGTCTTGAGCTTCTGGCCCCCTCCTTTTGCATCTGAGGAGCGAAAGAGGCTGCACTGTCTATGCCCTGTGCGTGTGCTGCACACCTACATAGACTGCACCCAGAGTGTAAGGTTATGTGACCAGTTGTTTGTCTGTTTTGCTAATCCGGTGAAGGGAAAAGCCCCGTCTAAGCAGCGGCTTTCCCACTGGATTGTGGAGCCGATCTCCCTGGCATTTAACAGCAGAGGTCTCCCTTTACCCCAAGGGGTAAGAGCACATTCAAACAGGGGCATGGCAACCATCATCGGCTTTGATTAAATCGGTATCAGTTAGTGATATCTGTGCTGCAGCCAGTTAGTCTTCACCTCACACTTTTGTTTGGTTTTATCTTTTGGATGTCACAGCCACTTCGGTGGCTCATTCTGGCCTTTTTGCTGGGTCTCTGATGCACTTGTGTGCTGGAGGGGTTGTCCCCGGTTCGAGAGCTGCTCTGCAGGGCATGAATATATGTCCCATACTATATGTTTTGTACCAAGTGAATCGACTGAAAGGGAACAAAATGTTATCCATATAACTTCTGTTCCCTGAAGGAGAGGAACAAGGTACAACGCCTGGTTGCCCCGCTTCGTAGCTGGGCTCAGTGAAGAGCAGCTACCGAACTGAGAAATGACCGTTGTGACGGATGTTTATCTTTTGTGTTTTCTTCAATCAGCCACGCGGGGCCGTGATTTTCCATACTATATGTGTTGTACCTTGTTCCTCTCCTTCAGGGAACAGAATGTTAAGCATAGAGCTAAAGATCAAACCACTGGAACCACAATGCAGATCAAACAGAGACGAATTTATTCAAAACAGCGAACAAATGGTACCAGAGCTGAACCGTGGCAGGGTCTGGTCCGGGGGGAGGAATAAAGAAGAAAACAAAAACGGGGGCTGAGGCGTGTGGCTGAGCGTGGCTGGAGGATGGCAGGGCACTGCAAGAAAAAACAGAGACAAGGCAGGTTAAAGAGACAATCCAAATCACTAATCCGGAAGGCAAAGTCCGAAATCCAAAACTGAGTCGAAAAACCAGAAAATATGAACACGAGAGCTGAACGAGAACTTGGAGGCAACAAAGTTTTACCATAGGTGATTCAACGACGAACTGGAGACGAGTGGTGAGGAGGACCGGGCTTTAAACAGCAGAGATTAGTAGAGATGACAGACAGGTGTGCTGCTGCAGCTGATGATGATGGAGAGCAGGAGAGTGGAGAGTAGGAGACTGAGGGAAGCCACGCCCAGCCAGAGACATGTCAATCAAACTTTGACCAGGTCACATGAGGTCAGATGAATGTAGATCTGTCATTTGAATTGAATGGATGTCTGACTGTGTCTGTCTGCAGACACTTCTCGTCCTCACTCACCTTACAGTACACAGTCAGTCAGACTTTGACCAGTTCACTTAGGTCTACCCTTACTTTCAAAATAAAAGCCCCAAACTCCTTCGAAATAAAAGTCTTTATTTTTTTTTAAAATGACCCTAAGAACCTTCAAAAAGGATATTTTTTGAACATTTAATGGGGTGGAGGCCATGACTGGGCCTACTCGATGGGTCAGAGTGTGAGGTCCCGACCAACACTGCTTGCAGCTTTTATTATTATTATTATTAGTAGTAGTAGTAGTAGTAGTAGTAGTAGTAGTAGTAGAACTAGTAGTGGTATCAGGGGAACAATTTTCCACTTGGTCACTTTTGAGACCTCACCACCATCCCTGCTGCTCACAAACTGTCTTGTCTTACAGTATGTAAGTACCCTAAGTTCTAGGGGCACAAAATCAGTCAGTGGTTACTTAAAAAAGTTTCAAAACCAGCTGACATGCATTAATCCTGACACTCTGGTGTCTTTGAGGTTTTTGGGCACTGGTGCAGTTGCCCAGTTTGCCCTTTTAGTTATTACATTCTCTTGCCTGAATGATTTTGGATATAACCTTTTTAAGCTGAACCTGTTACTAGCCATCCACTCTTGGCTCTCCCTGCAGAGAGCTGTCAATCGACAGCAGGAAAATTTGTCAGTAATCAGTTTTAGATTGTGTACTATATGTTCTTTTGTTACACAAATTTGAGTAAGCGTGATCCTTATTTCATGAGGCAATTTTAGCTCAGTAGATGTACCGTTTACTCTTTGTTCTTTTCCAAATCACTCCCCTGCCATTTTGTTGTGGGTTGTATAAATTCACGATTAAGTTTCATTTTGTGCTGTCAGTTACCTGCGTCAGGTGTTTTGTGAGTGTTTGGTATTGGAAAACTGAGCATTCACATCAGCTATATGTCAGGTGATGTAACTCCCTCCTCCTGTAGCTTTATGGGAACAGCAGCTGCAGCTGTCTCACCCATCCCTCCTTACATCATAGATGTTCTTTTCCTTATGAAAACATAACCTGCGTATATGAACCTCTGTGGAAACAGCCACTTCTGTATGACGCCTTCACAGTGATAGAACACAGCACAGAGATCCTATATAACCAGGTACGTCTGATTTTATCCATTCGACAACTGATCATTTCACCCAGATGCAGATAGCTTTAGCCTTTGTAGTGGTTGCTGACGATTCACTGTGACTGGACTGAACTTTTCTTAACCTATGAAAAAGATGTAAGTTTAACTTAAGGGTCTGTTTGTTATTAAGATAGCAGTAGATTTGTATGTACTATGATTAGTACTAATATCATGTGATACTGAGTAGCTATATTCCAGGCAGTTAAAAAAAAATAAAAATAAAAATAAATCTTCACTGCTTGCTTCTTTTCAGTGGCTTTCAGGTGAGACCCAGCCAAAGCCAACAGATCACCTGAATGACTTGGTTTAACTCTGGGACCACATTATTTCTGTTACTGAAACATAAAAGAAACTGTCTAATTTCTATAGTTCAAACAGCTGAACAAAGACATAATTCTGTGAGTAATGATGACATGTTAGGCTAAAGAGATTTGTAAAATCACCTTGAAGTATTTAAAACTAAGGTAAATTAAATACAAATCATAGGCCAGTATCCAAACATTTTATTATTATTGTTATAAATTTAGAATGTATACTAGGAGGGAGTTGCATTACCTGGCATATGTTAACTATTATTTCCTGAATTTGCATTTTGCATTTTAGTAAATTATAATAAAAGTTAACACATTAATGCACCTAAAGCTTCAATTCTAAGACTCCAAATCTGGGATAACATCAGTTTTACTTAAATATCTTCAAGTGGTTTTCCAGATCGTGTTGTGAAAAGCCTAATCTGCAGAGTGTCCCCTCACCCATATTTGTCTACTGTTCTCTTCTTCTCCTCCTCCTGTCTAATGGCTTTATTGCAGGTATTAGCATGTGTGCCAGTGACTCATGGTAAATGAATCATGGAAGGAGCCAGCGTCACCATCTTCATCACTGTTCAGAAAATCTACTACCCTCTCCTTTGCATTATGGGTATTCCAGGTTTGTATTTCTCCATCTTATTTTGTACCAGTGCATGCTTAGAACTGTTCTGTACTGGTATTATGTATAAATATGGTAATGTCAATACGAACACAGGCATTGGTGCATTTCATCACTACATATACACACACACATATATATATATATATATATATATATATATATATATATATATATATATATATATATATATATATA
>JAPQLA010000010.1:2412826-2424286 GCA_029822935.1 Naso vlamingii
ACACACACAAATATATATATATATATATATATATATATATATATATATATATATATATATATATATATATATATATAAAAACACCTCTAAGTGTGCAGTGCAGAAGTTGAATGCCGGATATCATGGATTCATGTGAGCTTTCATGTTTCTGTCTTGCAGCCAACCTCTTCACATTCTACATGATCAGCTTCCGTAAATGTGGGATGTCAGACACAGCCATCATTTACCTGAGCTGTCTGGCTATCATGGATACCTTCTACCTGGTGTGGGTGATCCTTCTTGATCTGACCCTTACTTTCTGGCTAGACCAGCCCTTTTGGCATTTCCACCCCTGGTGTGCCATCTTGGGATTTCTGCAGTATGGATCGCTCTACAGTTCCTCCTGGATTGTGGTAGTGTTCACAATCGAGCGATACCTCATCCTCCGTAGCACAGCAGCAAAGCACGACTTTTCCCGGGCTTGGGTCACTAAACTGACCTGTGTGGCTATTGTCCTGATGTCACATCTTGCCTCTGTGCCATTGGGCTGGATCAACATTGTCGCTCCTGTCAACTTTACTGTGAATGGGCAGAATGTGACGCTGTCCAGGTGTCTTTACCGCAATGGGGTTTACTCAACTCTTATGGTCTGGATAACCACCTTCCTCTCAGGGGGAATCCCCATCGTGTTGGTCATTATCTTCAACTATCTCATTGGGTACCATCTCTTCTGCACCAGGAACCTTTTCACCAAGGAAGAGCGTCGCATCATGCATGGGAGGAGTACCAGGGGCATGTTGATGAGGACTATCCTGCTGCTGGGCACTGTCTCTATAGCCTTCATCGTTCTCAATCTGCCTCGATTTGTCACGTACTGCATCCTGAGGACAAAGTACAACTACGAGAACTTCAACAGGGATGACTACAGCATTTCAATCAATGTGGCTGGAGACGTGGCCAACATGCTGCAGAACCTCAACTCCACCACCAACTTCCTGCTTTACTGTATGGTTAGCCGACGCTTCCGGCAAGAGCTGGTGGAAGTGGTAACTTGTAGGGAGAGGGCACGTGAGCTGGGCTCTGTCCTCACCCACACCACAATGAAAGTTTTCTCAGTTGTAAATTATAAGGCGTCACCATCGAACAGCCCTGTGAATGTGGTGCTAACCAATCTCAAACAGATGGAGTAGAGAGGATCTGAAGGAATTGACAAAGATCAGACTTTCAAGATATTTATCCTTTAAGCATAAGCAAGCCTTCATTCTAGACCTTGGAAATTGCAGTTAAATAGCTTTTATTTATGACCAACTTTCTAGTTTTCAGGGATTTCAATCACATTTTGTGATGTTCATCAAGAGTTTGGTTGTCTCATGATCACCACCATGCCATGCCAGTTAAAACTACAAGAGCCATTAAGCTAATGAATGGACTTAAGTCACATTATTTTCGCAGTTATGATAACATTTTTGTTTTTTATTTTTGTGTTTTACAGCCACGTAGTTGCCTGGGTCTAAGAACAACTAAGTTGGTCAATCTACCAGTTTGGTCCAGTCTGAACAACAACTCTGCATCCTTTCAATGTATTTCCATTAAATTTTAGAAAAAACGTTCTTGGTCCCCACAATACACATCTCAATGACTTTGATGCTCCAGATGGTGTCCTGCAAGTGATGCAGGGTCTAATAATTAAGTGTCCACTTCTCAAGGAAAGTATCTACACATGTAACAGGTAAATTGGTGCAATTCTGGGTACGGACATTAATTGTTATTCTATGACAATGATCTAATGACTTTGGTGATGCCCTGATAATTTCTCCAGCATGAGGTGGACACATAGTTTTGAGTGAAGTATTTCAACCACTACTGGATGGATTGCAGTGAAGTTAGCTAAGTAAGTTAAGTTCAGACTACGGTCTGCAAAGGATGAATGGTATTAACTTAAGTGATCCTTCTACTCTTCTTCTAGAACTCCCATCAGGTTAATTTTTTTTAATGAATTCAGTACTTTGGTTTAGATCATATACCTACAAAACTAATGATTACCATCAGCCTCAGCTGTATTTTGTGTTCAGTGGTGATTATTAAATGTGAGCATGCTAACATATTAAACTAAGGTGAACATGTTAAACATCCGTCAGAATTGTCAATATGCACATCTTAGCATTGTGCATAAAGCACCACTATGCCTAATTACAATTTCACAGCACTGCTAACATGGCTGCACAAGGGTTTGCGATCATATAATAGTGATGAAAAATTAAAACTAATGAATATGGATGAATAATTGTAACTATGGATGTGATCAAAAGAAGGTTCAAAGGCCGTTAGAAGTTATTTCCTTTCAGGTCACATACAGCTGTAAAAGAAAGGCAACTGAACCTACTTCCTAGCCTTGAAAATAGTGTTCTTCCAAAACTGACAAAACTAAATAAAATTTAAATATATATCGCAAATGCTGCATGTCAAGTCCATTGTGTACTTTTTGTTCAATCCTATTGTATTGTTTGAGTATTTGCCTGTCTTCCTCTAAAAAGGTTAGATAAAAAAACACTTGGCCACCTTTTAAAGAAGAGAAACAGTTCACCTGACTGGCCACAGAATGTCCTCCTTGCTAAGGAAACAGCCTGGCAGTTGCAGTTTTCATGCGCTACATTTTTGCATGAATGAGTCACAAGACTTCCCTGCTTTGCATATTGGGAATATTTCCTGTTTGCCTCAGAACTGGTTTGTGCCATGGCTGACAGAGAGGTAGGTGTGGAAGTCTGGTAAAGTTCTGTTCTATTATATGCGAATATGTGGGAAAAAAACACACTGGAAACTTTTTATTTGTCATTTTTGAAGGCATACCTGACATACCTTTAGATCAGTGGTTTTGACCTTTGTACTAGTTTGAAGTGTTCGTGTCATGTTACACTGAAACTCACTTCAAAAGTGCATGTAGCGTTTCACACCTATTCGGAGAAGAAGAGAAGAGAATAAATTTTATACTTGGTAACAGTTTATACGTGATCATCTTCATTGTCATTCTTTCTCTTACCTGCTAATTACTTTGCAAGGTGTGCATTTTTTCTGAAGTTGTGCTCGCTTAGAGGTTGGGGCTTTTTTTTTTAAAAGCGCGCTTTGAGTCTTTCAGTTGAAACTACAGCTGTTTTCTTGCGAGTTTGCTTATGTAACGTACCGTATTGTATGTGTTTCTTTAAGTTGTTCTGCTCTATTAAATTCCTGCCTCATTGTTTTCTTTCTCACTCCACCAGAGGCAACAAATACCTTTCCTCAGTTCTCAAATGGATTCTTTTAAAGGTAAGAAACAAAACCTCGTGAGACTCAGAGCAGTCATGAGTCTATCAAAATATCTTTCTGTGTGGAATACAAACCAGTTTTTCTGTTCTCTTTTGTTGTTAGAGCCTTGCCCTCATCAAAGTGTTCCTGTTGAGATGGACGAAAGCATGACATCCTCCAGCCTGGAGTTGGCCTGGCCTCTCTCTTGCAAACAGTGTGAGCATGCTGAGACCAGGAAAAGCCCACAGGAACATGGCTTTGACCAGCCTAGTGGGTCAGCACACAAAGTTGGCCAGTCGACCCTTGATGAGAACAAGTACCATCATGAACATGGAGCTTCTGGTCATGAGACCCCCCGACCTCCTTTCATTCCCTCCACACATCCAGGACAGGACAACCCCCACCCTGCCGGTGTTTGGCCTTGTGGTCTCAGAGAGCAGGTGCCGCTGCATGAACAGGACTTCTGGGTCAACCACCAAGGTGGAGGATTTGCAAGACCCTCAGACTATCCTCAGAATCGCTCTGTGGAAGAAGCGGAGAGCTTGGAGCCCCCTTTCTCCCTTGTGTCTGTTGAAACACCCCACTATATCCCATCCCGACACCCCGAGGCACGTGTACCTGGTCAGTGTCTGTGCTGCATTAGAAACACAAAACATTACAGGTGTTTGGTGTTAGTGCTGAGGAATATGTATGTTCCTACATTTACCAATGTTACTGAAAGACTACAGGTTATTTTATTGTACTGTTAACCTGAAGCACATTAGCAAATACATGATCAGTAGATGGTAACAGTGTTTAAATTGACAGTTTGTAAAAAAAAAAAAAAAAGTAAAATTTACTATATGTTTGACATAATAGAACTCATTTTTACACAAGTGTCAGGGGAAACTAACACCCTCCACTGAAACCCACACAAATTAGTTGGGCAAGTTTGGGGCAAGAGGATATTTAATTAAGTAATATAAGCAAAATATTTCATAGGTACTGTCATTTGTAGTTTGTCATAATGAATAACTTTGGGATATTGGTCATTTTTAAAGATATTGAATATTATTGAATATAAATGGCAGCCAACAACACCACTCTAGAACTTGTTAATATTTGCCTTAAGTAACCTAAATTTGCTATTCAAATGACTATGTTAGAAAAGTAGGACAAAGAAGACAACTACATGCCATAATTGGAGGAATTCCTTTGACTTTGATAGATCCGATAATCAAAACATCTGTGATAAACTACATCAAAAAATTCCCTCCACAAGCCTGTTAAGTGTCTTTTGGCTGCTGCTCATTTGTGGTTCTGTTATAACTATTAAATTGTAAACTGTTCAAACTGAAGTTTTTTGTGAGTCTGCCTTTTACACATCTCTCTGCAGGTCCCAATCCAATGCTGGAGAGTTTTCTCAGACAGTGTGCATGCTGCCATCCAGCAAATGTGGCCCATCTCAATAATAACTATCATCATTATCCTCATAAGCACCCAGCAGATCCACGTCAGAGGCCTCAAAATCCCCATCAGTCCCGGTACGTATAAGAACAATTCCTTTTCTGCTGCATAATGATCAAGTATTTTCAACACTGATTGATCTGAGTATGATCAATCAGTGTTGATTGACACTGATTATCATGATGATAATCAGTCTCAGATTATTTCCCTCCACAGCCCCCCCCCCCATAATAAGCTGCAACTGAAAGATGCTCCAAATGTTCCCCATGGGTGTGATGGTCAGTGTGTGGCCCCTTCTAGGGATGTGGTGCATGAGGTCAGTGTAGACCACTCCCTTCACGCTGGTCCAGGACCAGCAACAAGGGAGATCAAGAAGACCATCAGTCTACCGGAGGAATGTAGTAAGTCTACATACACGCGCCTGCATGAACACATGCATGGCATTTTTTCCCCTAATCTTAAAGAAATGCACAGTTGTGGAGGAAGTGTCACTGACTTTTTGTTGACAGGAAATGTTTTCATCACATATTCTGAGGACACTGCCAAAGATATGATTCAATTTGTGAAATTTCTGACTGATCAGGGATTCAAACCAGCAGTAAGTCCTGTTGTGTTTCCATCACATTTGATTCGGAGTGACTTTCCATACAAACCCTCTCACCCCTGCCTGTCTTTTGATAGATCGACATTTTTAATAATCCAATCCGAACAATAAGCATCACCAAATGGATGGACAGATTTTTGAACGATGTAAGTCTGAGTGTTGAGTCTGAGCAGAGAACGAATCAAATTGCAATTTGTTGTCAACTGACAAAGATGATAGTGAGATGTCATTTTACAGAAATCAGTGCTCATCATCGTGGTCATCAGCCCCAAGTACAAGGAGGACGTGGAGGGAGATGGAGACGATGAGCATGGCCTGCACACCAAGTACATTCACAATCAGGTGGGAACTACATTTCTATCACAACAGCCACAACAGTTGAGTTAGAAGTGTCTGTGTGAAATATTGCCCTCTTGTGGCAAGCTGCTGTCCCTGAACTGTCCCCTCCCACATGCCAGTGGTAACATGAGAATGAGGAAATGCCTGCTGGGACTCTGTTGGGGCTGTTATTTGCTTTTATATATTACATCAAATGTGAAAATGAAAGAACTTCATCATTTTATTGTTTCTGTATCTGAAGAGACAATGAACTTCAATCACACATCTGTGTCTGTCCAGTATTCTTTATATGTTCTGTTAAGTGTATCAGTAGTTTAGATTCAGCTTACGGTGAAAATGGGCAAATAGACTTTCATTGGTGTATGTTTTCTGTTGTCTGTGAGCCCCTAACCAAAGGCAAGTTTCTATGACTACATGATATACAAAAAAGTGCTTTGAGTTTTAATTAGACAAATGCTTAGAAATCAACCATTTTAAGCCTGTGTTATGAAATAAAGCACTTTTTAAGTTCATGGGATACAAGCGCAGAATACCCTCTTTTTCTGTTAATAACAGATCCAGCATGAGTTCATCCAACAAGGCTGCCTGAACTTCAGACTGGTGCCTGTGTTGTTTCCTAATGCAACCAAGGTAAGAATAAGCCACAAACATGCTACAGGGTCAGTCCATGGAAGTTCATTCTTGTGTTTGGAAGCAGTACACCACCACTAAATCTAAATTTCAAAAGCTTTCAGAGCTTTGCACCATGTCTTATGTCTCAGCTCCCTTTTTCTAAAAGATGACACCACAGAAGCTTTAAGATAAGCCATTCATTACAGTATTAATGCTCATTTCAAATGAGCCACCACTAACCAGGAGGTCACAGTGGCCCAGGCCACAGAGGCTGCAATCTTTTTCTCAGTAAAAGCAGCAAAGGTGTTAATAATGGAATGACAACTAAATTCCATTTAGCTGCATCACTTTCAGGGTGCCAGTGTTTTTCATGCCAGCTCACTGTCACACTGTCATGACGTAACACCTTGTCCACACAGAGGGTAGAAGGTATTTTTCAAAACTTAGCTTTTTCTACAGATTGCAGCCTTTCATCCACACACAAACACACACACACACACACACGCCTGTTTCTGTCACTTCTTTTGTAAAACTGCAACTAGAGTGAAAGTATTCAAAAACTCTTTTTGCAGAGTTGAAGTGCAGACAAGAAAAACTGAATTTTTGTTTCATGACGACACATTGTGCGGACTTATTTCCTTTGTTTGACGTCAGTGTGTAGCCAGGCTCTGCCCTCCTTCCACTCAGCTTGGTTTTTGCTTGCAAAGTGAATTATGAGTCTGGTTTACCAGGCCAGTCAGTGTGTGCCTTTATCTCCTTTACACACGAGGCGATATGAAGCTGGTGCCAACCTTGCTTTAAGGATTTCTTAAATGTTAGGTTACTCTTTCTCTGTGCTGAAGAACAAACTGAATGTTTGGTGTGAAATTAGGGAATTCACATTAACAATTTGTCACCCTAACAGTAGACAATGACAGTGACAGTGTGTTATTTTATATAACACATGTACTGTTGAGTGATTCGGGTAAATGTACAGAGCTACATGGTCTATAGACAAAAGCTCTCTGAAACATCCTTACAGATGTTTAAGTGTTTTGTGTAGCTGATGTTCTCGTTTCCAGAGTAACTAACTTACTCTGATCTGTGTCTGTGCTACAGAGACATGTCCCCAACTGGCTCCAGAACACCAGGATTTATCGCTGGCCCAATGACATCCAGGACCTGCTGCTGCGGCTGTTCAGGGAGGAGCGCTACATCATCCCACGGCGAGGGGGTGACCTCACCCTCACTGTCCGTCCCCTCTGAGAAATGCTAAAAAGGACAGACACTTGTGGAAACTAATCCCTTTCAAAAACGGATTAGTAAAAATTTTGTGAAATTAGTGAAAAATCATCTGAAAAATGGATTCATTTGGGGTTTTTTTGGTCAAAATCTCAACATGCTGTAGGTATGACTGTTTCTATGCTTTGATAGGACTTCTTTTAGTGCAGCAGTTTGGTTGGTACTTGTTTTCCTTCTGTTGCCTGTTTTTTACATACAGATTTGCTGTTTGTTCTGTTGATAATTTTAGCCGTGTCTCTAATCTCACATATAACCTGCATAGGGCTCAATCTTCTGCCTTAATGACAGTATTTGAAATGAAAACAAACACAGAGCATTGCAATTAATAAAGCATCATACACAGTGTAAAGCCTGAAGTTTGCCACCAGGAAATAAGATTTAATAAAGGTTTGAAATCAATAAACATGTTGATACATTTATTTGATTTGCCCAGATAGGGCTGATGGGCAGCTGTCAGAAATCTTGCTTAGGGTCTGGCCAGTCAGAGACTCAACTGCTGCTCAGTAAGTAGGACTACATTTAATTTTGATTGGCACATTTCTTACTCTTTCAGAATTAGAGCAGCATTATTGTTTTCTTGTTTATTTCTTCTTTAGTCACTTGGGATCTGTAAACAACATGAGCATATTATTACTTGACAAAGTTGCTATGGTGAAGGTGTGAGCATGCAGTTTCCTTTTTTTTCTTAAAGCATACACATTAGCAGCCATCTGGAGTACATTTTTATGTATTTTTCTCTTTCCATTTTATTTTTCTGTCTCCTGCAGCAGCTGTGGCTCCAGAGTGAGAGCGGCTTGTCTGCTTATCAGACAATCGGTGGTCGGATCCATGACTCAGTCTGCAATTGAAGTGTCCTTTGGGCAAAATACTGAAAAACCTAAATTGCTCCCGATGGCTGTTCCATTAGTGTGTGAATGTGGAAATGCTGGCTTGTGTTGTAAAACGCTTTGGGTAGTTGAAAGATTAGAAAAGCAGTATATAAATGCAGTGCATTACCACTCCACCCCCACCAGCTCCTGGCTCTTCAGCTGCTAAATGCTCCACTGTTTTTCCACATAGTCACTTACTAACACGCAACAACGTGACAACAAATTGTAGATTGACAACTTTTTTTCTCTCTGTGGCTACTCTGGAGAAGATCTGTACTTTTGTAATAATTTTGCACTTCCACTTCCAAATTTTTTTCACAAATCACGCTTACAGATAGAATAAAGAGGGAACCAGACTGGGTCTAAATCTAGTGTATGACTGGACCATGTGTGGTCAGTGTGCTGAACCATGGTGAAATTGCTACAGAGACAGTTACTGTGTCTATAATGAGAAATCCTGGATATTATGTTCATGTGACATTTTCTGTAGTGGTCCCAGTGATACATTTCTTTTCTTAAAGAGATCTGAAGCACAGTTGAGTTTGAATCAAAAATGTAATACATGCAGGCGCAAGAACAATCCACCTGTCTTTTATGATGTTGAAAGATAACCATGTATTTAACAGAAAACTTTGATGAAATCTTTTAATTTTGTATAATTTTTTAATTTAAACTTCTGAATGTGTTACATAAATGACTTGGTATAACAGCTTTTAAAGGGGCTATTAATCAATCATAATAAACTGTGTAAAAGCCTATAATGATGCCAGTGGCTACTTCAGGCTCCTCAGTACACAAGCTGTGTATTTCTTGTTGAGGCCTGTCATCAGGCTAACCAGAAGGTGGCAGCATGTCCCAAATAATAACAACACTCCCAACTTTGGCATAAATGCAAACCAGCGAATACATAGTAAGGATGATTTTATATTTGACTGTGGTTATTAAAATTTAAGCAGTTTAGTGAGTTAAGTCGTGAGAGAAACATCATGATGAAGGACCTGTAGACGGGCACAGGAAGTCCGTTAATCTTTTTTAACAGCAGCTCTCCGATAAGCTGGTACTGTGTGGTACACGTCGAGCTGCCATCCAACTTTACCCTAAATTTCATCATGCAGGCCCTGTCAGTGTTCACAGATTAGTTCAACTATGCAAGCCTGCTTATCAAACCTGACAAAAAAAATTTGATTTGCTCACATCACTTAATGTGAGGGGAACTCTGGCAATGTCCAGGCTTTTATCAGCTCCTGCATGAGGCTGCCGTCTGTAAACAAGAGTACTGCCAAGTACTAATAAATCCACTCTGTGTTATTGTTCCAGGACTCATGTGCCACTAGACTCTGCCTTATCTGGTGAGTTCAAAGCAACCAGATGCAGATATTTCCCCTTAAAGGGCTGTGATCCCCCGTCCATCGACACTGCTGCTTGTCTTGTAAAGTACACTGGCTCATTTTATGATTGTTTTCCTTTATTTACAGTATATCCATGACAACAAGCATTAGCCCTGCTAAAGTATCATTTAGGGATCAAAACAACCTTGATTCATGTCTACTGACAAAGTATTCTGATATCTCAGTTTTTTGGACTTCCAATTTTGTTTTTGCATTTTACATCCAGGGTGAGTCTGACACATTGACAGGCACCTGTGATGTGTCAGTAAAAAGATGGTCTAACAGTCAGGTCAGCCCACTCGATCACTCTAGTGCAACTATAAAGAATTCTTTTGGTTGTTCCAGACCAGGACTACAGAAAGGAGAAGGGTCATAGTATGGGGACAAATTTTCTTTTCTCTGATATAAATCATCTCTACTGAGGGATGTGCATGTAAAACACTAGTAGCAAGTGTTCACTGAAATTTTGTAGGCTCATAAAGGCAAAGTACCCCTTTTAAGGTAAGTCCATCCTAAATTTCTCCCAAAAGCTGACAAGACAGTCTTTTACAGTTCCACAATTAGCTCATATTCACTGAATTTCCTGCAAATGAAGTATTTTAAATCCAAACATTTTTGTTCCTGCAGTGCTTTTTTTTTCATTATCTCAACTCTTTTTCAAATTTAGAATGCTCAGGTTAGATGTATCCTACACTGGTCAGTGGTGTCTTTAAAATTAAAATTTATTCTCAAATACAACATTAAAATTTATACTTGAATTTTGAAATTGAAGTTTGACAGGAAAAAAAGAAATTAACAAGATCCACTTTCTAGCTTTCTTCAGGGCATTTACCTGCATTTTATGGAGTTTCATCATGTGTCATACAATTTGGAAGTTTCAAGCAACTGAATAAACACGAAGAACAGAGACGTTCAGATGTCTCTCGTCATCAGCCCAAAATAAATCACAGCATCCACTGAAAAGGGGTAAAAAATTTGAGTCATTCATCAGGAGTCAGTGGATGATTGGGGGACGATGAAAGAGAACATATACAATGACACCAGAGACAGAGACAGGTTTCCATCTCATATGACCCATTGTTATCACATGAGCAGAGTTTTACATTTCAATCATGAGATAATTGAAATTTTTATGACTATAACTATACAAACTCCATCAGTGGTTGAGATATTGTTGGAAAAATGATTAAGTGGACCTTGAGTTTGGGATTTTTGTCAAACTACATTATGCTGATGTAGGGATTTGATGGACAATTTGTGTGAGACTGTGGACAATAATAGTTCACCATCATCACAACTGGATGGAAAACAAATGAGTTTTCATGATGGAAGGGAGTAGGACACGGCACTTCCACCATCAGTTTGAGGCTCTGCTCTCATTCATACTAAGAATGCAAGCACTCAGTTGTAAAACACTTCAGATAAAAGCTCCCACCAAACACTACATTAAATGTGGTATTTAGGTCGCTTTCACACCTAACCAAGTGGACTCGGTTCGCTTGGGGGGCTGAAAGTTGCAACATCGTTGCATTTATCACTTGTTTCAGTTCTGCTTTCACACTGCAATTGAACCGCACCAAACTTGGGCACCAACCGCACCAAACTTTCTGAGCGTCAACAGTCAACGTCACAACGGTTGAAACGGCCGCTCGTAGATTGGACA
>JAPQLA010000010.1:2432487-2445012 GCA_029822935.1 Naso vlamingii
CACCGTTTCTATCCGCCTCAAATGGAAAATACTTCCATACTTGACACTTGCTGTGTGTGTGTTTTGTTTTGTTTTTTGTTTTTTTGTTTTGTTTTTTTTCCGCCGCAATCAACCGTGACGCAGCATCTGGAGTAACGTTAGCCAGCTTTCACGTGTGTTTGTTTACCGGCTGGTAGGCGCTCTTCTTCGGCGCAGACTTGAACACTTGTAAATTATATTCTGCCCCCGTCGGTTCCGTAAGAATTGTTACAGCCCACTGATGGCAAAACTGTATGTCCAGTACCTATGGTACCATAGAAAAATGGGTACCGACGTATTTTTACACTGTTGGCATCGACTTGGTACTGAAGTATCGGTTCTCGTGACGTCCCTATACCTGATCACATGCTATTAGCCAACTGCGATTCGGGGGCATGTCTTACAGAGTGAGTTCAGCTTACCCAGGCTATCTTTTAGTTACCTGTCTTTACTAAACCTAACAACCAGTGAATCGCGTTTTCTGATCAAGACGTGAGCGTGTTCACATAAGAGGTGGCATTTGTAGCAAATGACCCACATCGAACATGGACAAGTCTAGTGGCAGCAGAGCTGCATATTTTAAAAACAAAGAGCAAACATGTTGGAACATCAGACAAATTCATAAAAAAGGTTTAACACAGAGTTGCATTTGTCAGAAAGATCGGCTTGTAAAAAATAGCCAAATGTGTGAATCATAAAGCTTTTAATATCACTGCAAAGATAATAAAAAGAAAAGCACATCAATGGGATGAGTGCTGGATCACGAAACACCTGCAGCAGAGTTTAAAGACAGAGATCAGCTCAGCAAAAAGCTCCACTTTATAACTTTTAACTGCTGCCTGATGCCAAGCTATTTATATATATATATAAAATCAGTGTAACACCATTAGAGCATGAACAGATCTAGTTATTAAATCTGTGTTTTTCCTTATTGATCCATTCAAACTTTTATTTTAGACTCAGTATCCAGATAAAAGAAAGACGGGGCATTACACGGAATTAAGGACGCACAAAGCATTGTATTAATGTGTCGCTTAGGTCTATTTTTGTGACATGTACAACAGTTTTAGACATTATTCTTACCGTTGCGGCCTCCAGCGGTGTCAGACTGACAGCTTGCTTCTTCCTTGCCATGAAGCATTGACTCCTCCTGCTTATTCATTCTCTCCGTCTCCACCTTTCTGTTTCTCTCCTATATTCTTTGCACACTCAACTGTCCTAAACACAGCCACATTGTGTAATGTAAGAGAACAGACTGATAGTCATAATTTGTTACCAGGTAGCTGGCGATAACTGCTTTTTCTTTGAAGGAGCTGTGAGTGTACAGCAGCTGCCTCGGTGTCCTTGCTGCTGCTGCGGCCCAGTCAGACTGATTGATGGCTGTAATAGCTCCCTCCGGCTCCTCAGTGGGTATCTGAAGGCGTCACTGTTTGAGGGCACAGACTGCAGCACACCCTGTCCCCAAAATGTTTCCTTTCACCTCGATTCACACTGAGTCAGGTTGAATACTGACTTTGCATGAACACTTTTCTGCTATTGGAAAGCTGTTCATTCTTTGACAGGCTTAAACCTCAGTGTTCTTGAGATGTTGTATTGATCTCCCACTGGAGCCTGCTCTGCTGCCACTGTAGTTTGGTGTCGTGTGTGACACTATGGCGGTGTTATGTAAAGTAAACATTGTGAAATCATACATCTGTCCAACCCAAGCACTCTTATGACTGTCACTGTCCTCTGAACCAGCTGTCCTTTCAGTAGACAAGCTTCTTAAGGAAGCACTCAGCTGTGTTCATATAGATTAGAAATAATTCTGTCTGATTTAGATCAGAGATTAAAATGGACACATGACCAAACTACTACAAGGTTAACACTTAGAGACAAAGGACCAAACAGGGTGTAGGGTACACACATCGAAAAACTTTCACAGGTGTTGGATCAAAAAAATCAAACCACATGATGGAGGCATTGAAGCAGTTGATTTCTATTTGCGATCGTCTCACTTAGAAATAAATCCCAGTATTACATGTATTAAAGAATTAACCAATTTGGTCTTAACTAAAAATGTCTTCATGTACAAAGATTCATATTATTTGCAGTTGAAAGGCACAGCTATGGGTAGCACTATGGCCCCAAACTATGTTTCTTTGTGTGTTGGTCACTGAGAACAAGAGTTTGTGTTCAGTGTTTCTCACAGTCCTTTCATCATGTAGGCCTTTGGCAATGGTACATTGATGACATGTTCCTCCTTTGGTCAGGTACTATAGAGGAACTATTGGATTTCACACAGTTTCTAAATGTAAGTAGCCATCATCTTTCATTTACAGCTCATTATGATTAGGCTACTCACAAATAAATTTTCTGGACATTTTGATTATTAAGGAACAAGACAAGCTGGTGACAGATCTCTATAGGAAACCGACAGATAAGAACACAGTATTACATGGCAAGAGCTTCCCACCCGACCTCTCTCAAAAAAAAGTCCTCCAGTCAGGCAATTTAATAGAATACACCGCATTTGTAGTTCAGATCAGTCTTATTCTGAACACAGTAGTGACATGGTGGAAAGATTAGGGATAGACAGTACGAGGAAGGTTGGATCCAAAATGCTGCAGAAAGATTTCAGAATCTCAGCCAATGTGAATGCCTCAGCAAGAGAAGGAGCGACTCCAACAATGGAGGCCCTCTCTGCATCATACAGTACTCTCCTTTGGGTGAAGTATTTCAAGAAGTTGTTCAGAAACGTCGGCATATCTTGAGATCTGATCCTTTTCTTAAAACAGTCTTCAGTGAGCCTCCACGCATTGTACACAAACATGCTCAAAATATCTGTGATCTCATAGTCAGAGATGATCTTCCACCAGAACTGCCCTCTCATCCTTTATCGACCATTCAGCTGGAAACTACAAGTGTGGAAATTGTGCACAATGCAGCTTTACACTTAAATGTAGTTATTTTACCCACCTGCATTCTGCTAAAAGAATTGACATTAAGGGTACCATCACTTGTGATACAAAAAATGTCATCTATATGATCCAATGTCCCTGTGACGTAGCTTACGTAGGAAAAACAACACGCTGTCTTAAAACCCGTGTTTCAGAGCATAGAAGTAGCATAAAAATCCTGTAGCTGTGCACTTCAGTGCATTCAGACAAAACCCGTCCACACAGAGGTACACTGAGATTGAACATGTGAAAACCTCCAGAAGGGGTGGAGACATCAACACGATCCTTTTGAAAAGGGAGGCGTTCTGCATTTTTTACCCATAATACATTGTCCCCTAATGGCTTAAATTTGGATTTTGATCTTAGGCCTTTTTTGTAAGTGGTTATGTTTTTTTTTTTTTTGCCTTCTTTCCAGGTATAATTGACAGACCCTACCTTTATAGATGTGTTAGGGAACAGGACTGTCCCTCTAAAAGGTTTGTAAGTATGTTTGGTGGATGTTGCCCTTCTCTCGGTTCTGTGTTTGGATATTTAATTGTCGAGAAGCATCAACACAAACTATAGCCAAATTTTAGGCTGACTCTACCTGTACTCTTAAGATGTTTTTTGGGGGGCGAATAGTATGCTTACTGTTTTCTATATTTATGTATATTTTTGGAAAATTTTCCATGTACTATTTCTGTGTGTTTTCTAAGTGGCTTTTTTTTTTTTTTTAAACAATTTTTTCTGGATATTTCTGTGTGGCTCATGATGTGTATCCGGCTTAGCTTTTGATGTGTCGTATTTAATTCTAATTGTTCATGCCCTTTTTGTAGAGGCATGTTGTGCCCTCCATACAAACTTACCAGACAGTGTTGTCCAGCCCTGCTTCTGATTGGTCCAGCCTGAGAGCATGCTGACTCTCACTCATGCAGATCTCAACCACCTGTGTGATGAATGTGTTTGTCTTTGTATTGCTTGTCTTGCTTTGTGGTGGTGATTTGACAATGCCTGATGAAGATCTGTGAGAACGAAACGTTGCTCTTCTCACGAAAGTTGCTGGGAGCTTTTAACAGTGTGTGTATTCTTTCTCTGATTTTAACACTTAGACACAGCCTCATTTACATTTGAACCCTGGAGCACTTGACCTTGATGCACCACACCTAGGGCTGCATGGTTTTGAAAAGAAATCTACTTGCAGTTATTTTGGATTCTGATATTCTGATTGCAGTATGAATTGTGATAGAAGAGGAAATTAGAATTTTTAAATCCTTATTCTAATTTTCATTAGATATTATAATGATTATAATATGATTATTGCAGGGATTTCTGTCAAACAGAGATGTTTTCTTATATCTGTAGAATGTGATATGTGGGCCAGGACAACTCTGCAGCACCACAATATTTGAATTAAATTACTTTTTTGACACACATTTCTCGGTAACATAATTGCGCCATATGCCATATTTTAAAATTGCAGTGGGCCATATTGCGCTATCGATTAAGTTTCGATTAATTGTGCAGCCCTAACCACACCAGCCACTTTTTTCTTTTTTTTTTCTTTGGTCAAGAAACTCAGAATTTACACGCAGACACGGGAACACAGGTCTGTTGTCCGTTAACTGGAGTAAACAACGACACTGATCATCTCCGTAAGTGCAACAAAAAGGGAGACAGCATGATTTACTTTTCAAGCACATAAACCCTTCAGCCGCTCTTCATGCAGTAACTTGCTGACCCATACCAAGTTTGTTTTACACAGCCACAAAAAGCTTGTGATGCTGGTTAAGTACTTCAAATTATTTTGTATTATCCTCTTAAGATGAAGATATTGTTGTCAAAAGGTAATGTAACTTCAGTTATTTGGAAATGGTTTGGCAACAAAAAGTAAAGGGGGTTAGCCCCATAGTTAAGAAAACCACCCCATCTACACAAAATAAATAATTATAATTATAAATAATTAATCATAGAAATGAAAAATGATGATGATGATAATACAGTTTATTTACACAGCACATTTAAAAACAAAGTTATAAAGTGCTTTATACAAATAAGACAAAAACGGAGGCTGTTAAACAGGGCCTTTTTTTTTTTTTTTTTTTTTTAAAGTAAGTTGTATGATTTTGAAAAGGAATTTGAGATCTAAGGGCCCCTTACCTACAAAAACCTGGTCATTTAAGAATAATGTCTGCAATGGA
The DNA here is from genome assembly GCA_029822935.1 of Naso vlamingii. NCBI lineage: Eukaryota > Metazoa > Chordata > Actinopteri > Acanthuriformes > Acanthuridae > Naso > Naso vlamingii. The sequence goes on from JAPQLA010000010.1 coordinate 2,437,622, forward strand.
AATGAAAAAAAGTTCTAGGGTTACATTAAGGTTTGGTTTAGGTGCTAGTTCCAAGGATGCCATACCAACAGTTTTTGGTGAAAACGTAGCTTAAGCCACAAGGGCATTGAGGTTGTGACAGAGGAAGACCTCTGAAGAGACAGAGCGCTGGAGTTGTTGTCTGGCTGCTGCATGCCAGATGGCTTTGCCAGTGAGGAAATGTGATTTAGTTCATCTCCATGGTGAGGTGAGGCTACTGGTGTGAGGGAAGTGGGGGATAACAGAAAGTATTTTGTCTTTAGGTGCAGATCTGTGAAAAAACACTGCTTGATGTGAAGAGCCTGCTCATGCAAGCGTCTGCCAACGGCTGCTGTTGGCTTCAGGTTTGTAAAGTCTCCCATCCTCATCTTTTCAGCAGCAAGTTCCTGTAATGGGGTTCTGTGTGGTCTAATGAGAGAAGCCCGTGCTGGCACGTTATGTGAGGTCGTTTCAGGTCCTCTGCTCAGTGTCTGCATTTCCTCTGTCCTCCTGCACCATTGTCCCGACAGAGAGAAGGGGGGGGGGGCACTTTGTCCTCTGAGCTGCTGAGAGAGGGAGACTTCCCACTCTGTGTTCCCCCAGGGCCACTGGCACTGCTGCAGGAGAACTCTGCAGTGTTTCATGGCAGATTAAGACCTTGTTTGAAAAGAATGAGAGAATTTGGCAGGCCGAGGAAGGCTTGAATCACTGCTGGAGGGCAGAGAGTGCTTTGAACCTACCATGCTGTGCCATTCAGCATGGTAGGTTAATGAGGCCTCAAAGTGTGTGTGTGTGCTGGTATACACACAAAGACAAACAAAGTGAACAAATATTCATCTGTAACACTGGATACATCTGCAGCACCATCTCCTGTTATTACAAGGAATGCTCCAATGCGTCTGCAGATGAGCCTTCTGTGTAATTGTGCAGTCGGGTAGGATTCATAGGATTTTTGCCCCTACATGTAAAGTTTTGATATTTTACTTCTGAAGTGAAACCAGACTGTTCTGTTCATACAGAGGGCTTTACACTACTTTGCACTACACACACACTAGTTTTCATGTTTTCAGTCCAGGCTGAAGGAAGGTGCCGGCACAAGCAGATTACATTTTTAGCTGCGACCAGCAGCTCTATAGGTGGCTCTGTGGGTCGGTCAGCAGTGGAAAAATCAGGGACTGTCTTTTTGATTGCTGAACAATTGAACAATGTCATTTCAAGATGAAAAAAATGACTGTTCAATATTTGAAATATGGGTCACCTCCATAGATCAGGTAGCTCAAGTGTGCTCAGGTCGGTTAGATTGGAGCAGTGTTGCCAACTCCTCAGTGAGAAAATTACCTATTGGCTGTCCTAAAAGTTGCTAGAAGTTGTTAAATGATGTCATCAACTAATTTGCATAATAAGTAATTTGCATGTAATGGACGTTATATAGGAGAAAAAGTGACACAAATTGAGTGAAAAATACCCTAAATATGTTTAAACCTACAAATCAACTTTTTTTTTTCTGTTGATTCTTGTTTTAATTTGTCACAATTCAATCAAAACAGTTGATAATGAAAAAAGAACCAGAAAGAGAAAGCAGAACTGAATGAACAGCCGCTTTGAATTTTGCAGTTGAAATATCTCACTCAAAATAACTTCATGACTTGAATATTTTTTCTAGACCCGCATCATATAAACCAGTATTGTAAAATGTTAGAATATCTAATTTAATCAAAAGGCTGAGTTATGTCGGGTGGAATTGCCAGCTCTACGTCCGGCCCTCTTTTATCCAATGATTTAGTGTGGCAGTGAAGAAATACTTACATTTGTGGTGGTGCGGATCTCCGGCTGCAGTCAGTGCGCTGCTCTGCCGTGAGACTGACCGCCCGAGTGCTTTGAGCCTGGGAATGGGCTCGCGGCAGCCCCCGCTGCTCGTTAAGGACATGAACTGCCGAACGGAGTAAGTTACGTGCTTTCACGTCACTTTGTTGCTAAAAGTCTCCAAAAGACCGGAAAAGGTTGCTAATTTTGTCGCTAGGTGCTTTTTACAGGGGGTCTGGAAAGTCACCAGATTTAGTGACAAAGTTGCCAAGTTGGCAACGCTGGAGCAATGTGAGGGCGGGCCAGCAGGGGACAGTGGAGGGGGGACAATCGTGCTTTGGCCCGGTATGGGACAACTAGTCTGTAACCAGTGTGAGTGTGCCCTTACTCAACCATGAATTCTTTTATGTTGGACCGAAAGACATTTCAGCTTGTTTGTCTTATCACACTAATGCAGTATGCAAACGTCAGCCATGTTTAACAGTGACCGTGACATTTAGGATGAGGTTCAGTGGTTTTGGTAGGCAATGATAGCGCTGTGACCCTCCCACTCAGGGGAGCAACTGTTATTCATAATAACCCTGGGGGCCAGTGGTTTCTAATACATCAGACTGACAAGCTGTACATTAAAGGTGCATTTCCTGAGTTCTTCATATCTACAGAGTGCTTGCAAGCTAAATTAGCTGAAGACATTCATCAATTCTCAAAATACTGTGAGCACGTAATTGTGGAGCACTATATGCCCTAAAAATGTGCCTTATACTCCTCGGCTGTCAGCTTGAGGACTCAGATTTTTGTCGATTAGTTGTTTTGTTCTCCTTTTATGCTGTGTGACCTGTTAGACGTGAGTTAGTATTGGGGAATGTTAATATAATTTCAAATCACATTACAATACAATAAATATGCTTTAGTCCTTTTACTAGCTCTAGATTTCAGATCTCTGAATGCATTTATTTGCTAAAAATCAGTACTTTGCTTGCACAAAGCTCTCTTTGTCTTTTAAAAGCTATAGACCCATCAGTCTTTCTGGCTCTGTTGTTAAAAAACTGAGACTGCAGTGGGAACCAAAGGGGTCTCTTTTTAATCAATTTTTAATTCCATAGCAGTGTACAGTCAGTTTGAGGGCAGGCTTATTAAAAGCTGAAGGGGGAGGGATATTCTGGCAGCATAGCTCTAAAAATAGCTCTGTGTGTGTGTGTGTGAGAGAGAGAGAGAGCACGCGCACGTGTGTTTTAATGCAACCATAGCTTCTGTCTGTGGTGAAAGCAGGCTGGTTGTCTGATGAGTCTGGTTGTCTTATGTGAAATAGTTTTACATTTTTGGAGTTGTTCACACCACCGCTGGCATCAAAACTAAAACCTTTTACTCCTCGAGGGGTTCTGTCTAGACCAGTTCCTTTTTTTTTTGTAACCACACTCTGTTCTCTGCCTGTAATCTGCTCCAGTCACAGCAACATCTGAACTGCAGTTTAGTGTTTCTTTGTGTCTTTGTGGTTTTTCCTGTGTTAGATTGAGAGTGGTGGGGTGGGAAAAGGAGGGGAGGGTGCTCAGACGAAGACAGAGCGAGCGAGCATGACAGCGTGTGTGTGTGTGTGTGTGTGTGTCGCTGGCCCAATGCACCAGCCAAGCTTCTGTCCTTACTTCTTGTGATGTGTGGTGAGACACGCCATGAATATCAAATTTCATTGGAACTGAGAAAAGGAGGGCAGGCACAGCATGGAAATCGTTCCTGTTGTCTTGCAAGAAATTGCCGCATCTGATCTCGAGCTCTTTTTTGGTCCTTGCTTCTTCCTCTTCCTCCTTCTCCTCCTCTCATGGTTCTTGCTATTAGATCTCCCAAACCCACTGATATGGCTCTACAACAACTACTGCTTTAAATGAAGAAACACATAATTGGACTAGTTTCTTCCTTATTGATTGAAGACATATTTTCGTAGTACATTGCATCAGAGAACACAGTGTCTTTGAACTTGCCTCTTGTCACAGGGCTCAATATCGAGGGTTGCCTGGTTGCCTGGGGCAAGGAAAATGTCACATTTGGCTCGTGAATCTTGAAAATGGGAATTTAACAGTAAATTTTTCCGGAGCTGATGAGTTGATAGAAGAAACTAAGGAGTTGCATCTTTTCCTTACCTCTCATCTCTTTTGAGAGTTGCACATGCACAGTATCCATTAGGTGCTCACGATAAATTGCAGTGAGTTAAAAGGTTTATGAGCTCTAAACGTATCTTCAGAACAGCTTTTTAATTGCTGTCCTGGAACCGTCTGAAAAACAATTTTATTCCCGAAGTGAATTTGAACTGTCCCAAAATCAGAATGTCATTTCCTTACTTTCTTATCATCATCATCGTCTATAGCTATTGTTAGTGACATTACAAAAACAACAGTGGAATGAGGAAATAAGTGATAACATTTATTTTGTTCCATTCAAAGGAAGGTTAAAGGAAGGTTATCTGTAAAATGTGAAAAAATGCAACAGAGCTTACACAATTGACAGAGCATTCATTGAAACTATTTTGAAGACGGATGAATAGTTTCAGTTTTGTTTTGTTTTTTTCAAATAAAGATGTCAAACATTTGCTGGCTCTAGTTTCTTAAAATGTATTTACTGCTTTTCTTTGTTATTCATCACAGTAGATTGAAGAGCCTTAGGGGTTTAAGGCTTTACTTTTTCAGTTAAACAATTTTTTTTTTGTCAATCTGTTTGAGCTCTAAGATATGCCAAGATTTGCTATGATTTGCTAAGACAACCTGAATAAAAACTAGTATGCAACAGTTTGGGTTAGTCACCTCTGTTTCTACACTGAGAGATTCACCAAGTGTTTAATCATGTGCAGTGGTTTTTTCTTCTCACCAGACAAGCGCTTTATGTCCGCACTCCTCAGCCCGCAGGCATGAAGTACATTTGTTCTGAATGATACCAGGGCTTGACATAAACTTTTTGAGCCACTTGTCCCGGACAACTAAAATTTTCTTTCACTAGTCCTAATCGCTTGTCCGGATAAAAACAGTTGTTTTACAATAGTTCTTGTCAGTACATAAGAGTTTGAGTCATTATTCATCAGTGTTAAAATATACTGATGATTCAATTCATTAATGTTATTGCAGTGGCTGTACAAATATAAATAAATACATTCCACTCCTGGTAATAAAGTAACACCTGGGTAATGAATACTTACTATAGCAAGTATATGAAGAGCACAAGGACAGCACTCCAAATTCAAATTGATTTGTCAATAAAAAAATATTTATTTATATTTATAAACAAAAACAAAAAACAGACTGAAACATAACTAACGGTTTAGAAAGATACAGGCAGTGCTTCGTGTTTATTGTTTGTTCATGCAGTTGTTCAGTAAACGGTTCAGTTATGAAACGTGATGCTCGGATATTTTCTGGATAATTTACTGTTACAGTTCAGGCGCCACATTTGAAGCTGAAACCAGAACAACAGATTGTTATCAGCTGATAGCTGCAGCTAGTTTACCAGCTAACGAAGTAACGTTAACGTTACGCGGACGCCGGGTAAAATGACGGAATGTTTACCAAGACATCACAGTAGAGTTACGCGAGTGTCTGACATGGAGCTGCTGCCAGCAGTTAAAAATGAAATGCGCGAGAACACTGAGAGCTGTGAGCGTTCAGGAGAACTGCTGCTGATGTTAGCTCTGCTAAGAGAATCTCCTGGAGTTACTAAAGGAAGCTGAAGAGGAAATAACTAAACCCTACTGATGGAGGAGCTGGAAACGGACATGGTAAAATATGTCATTGTACAACAAGGATGATTTATGAGAGCATGCATCTTTTGTACTGTGGGTAACGTTACACATTTTTTTTTAGGTTTTTCCCCCTCGCTTCCCACTTGTCCGATCGGACAAGTAAATTTCTCCTCCACTTGTCCTGACAAAAAGTCCACGTGTCCCGGACAAGCGTTAATGTCAATCCCTGGATACTGATGCAAAATGCTGCACTTCGCATTTTGTGACAGTTTCTGGACTCCAGTATAATTATTCACGTATAATAGTGGCCTGTAGTTATTGTTCTCAGCTCTTAAGCACCAGTGATGGAGCTGCACTGCTCTTCTGAATTTGCACACAGTTTTGCCCCACAGGCAGTCTGCTGGTGTACCAAGGTACCCATGGAATGGATTCATTCAGTGAAGGTGGACGTACGACACTGGCCTTTCTTTGCTCTGGTCTGTTCTGCTCCTCCTCGGCTCCTTTCTTTTTGGTGCTTACTCATTAATTATTGTATCATTGCTAAGTAATATTTACTCAAACTTACACACTGTACGTACAAAGCCCCTTTCCTCCTGAAGGCATCCCAGGAAACATCTCTGGTCATGCCAGGACACCGATAGTATCGAGCTCTGGCAAACAGACATTTCCAGTCTCCTGACGACCAGATTGTATTTGAGTTGTTTTAGACAATGAGGACAAAACAATGTATTGTCAGTTTGCTACATTTTTAAAAAGAAGGTGGATAAAACTGAGTTGTTTTCCAAAGGCATGCCAAGGTTCTGTAAAACCTCACTTGAGTGTCATAGCAAACGATGAAGTATCTGGCTTGCATGGCTGCGAAGAGGGCTGCCGACAGCCCCTCCTCAGCGGCCTTGCTTGCACTTGTCTTTGTTCTGAATCATTTACTTAAATGAAAATGCTACATGACAGTTTCCATCTTTTGTTATTTAATAACCCTACAACAAGTTGTATAAGGTCAAGTTCAAAGTTGACTTTGGTGGAGAGATTTCTGACCCACTTGCATGACCAATCAGACAAAAAAGCATTAATGTTGAAGCATGCATCAAGAAGCTAAATAAACGCATTCACAGTTTATTAAAAGATTCTTCTATGTCCAGATTTTTGTATTTCTTTTTTGACTTCTCATTGGCTTGAAGTGGGTGGACTCATTGAAAAACAGGTAAGGACAGGGGCTGACAACAAAACAGAAGCCCGGACGTGTTTGGCTCGGTTCAAAATTTAAAAATACACAAACACACCCCTCTAATAGCCACTAATTCTTGATCTTCTTTGTTTTATCTGCATAGAAAACGTACAAAGAACATGCAAGTCTCATTCTAGGACTCTTTGTGACAAATAGCAGAGCACAGCGACTTTGTGCAGCATCTAAATGACTTGTCACTGTGAGGATGTCAGGTTGGGCATCTTAATCCCTGGACACAGTAGTGCTGTCAGTCTTCAACTGTAATCCCATTTGAACTTCATTCTCTTTTATTTGCAATATTTGAAGTATATTTGAAATTTTATGCTCAAAATTATTAAATATTTACTATGTTCGTAGTGCGCTCTGCTTTTATCAGCATGTGGTTGTTACACATTTTGTCCACTACAGGGCATTCCAACATTATAGCGATAAAAAAATAAGAGACACAAAATGTATAACATTGACCTTTATTAACATTTTTAAACCCAGCACAACCACCTGCATCATTGATTGCACATTTTATCTGCAACAAAATTTTCTGTGCAGGGCTTGAACCTTTAAAATAAAAATAATTATACCATGGTCTGGGTGAATACTCGATTCTGATTGGCTGCAGGGTGTCCGTTCAAAAGTGATATAGGACACCTA
>JAPQLA010000010.1:2451342-2465480 GCA_029822935.1 Naso vlamingii
AATTGATTTAATATTTATTTCTTTCGTAAGTGACCATGGTATAAGCGGGATAATGCCCGACGAGGTGTCCATAATCAGAAATGAATTGACTTCGCGGAGGCAACCGTCCTCCGCTTCGTCCATTCATTTCTGATAATGGACACCTCGTCGGGCATTATCCCTTACATAATGGGCAGTGCTAGTGACGCGAACAGCCAGTGGGTTTGATTTCACGACATCAAACGTGAAACAATAACAACAGAAATGAGAAAATTAGTGCAGAGGAAGAAGGTCATTACAAATTATCAATATTTATCGCTAGCACCTGATATAATATATTTTACATCGATATAGTTTTTAGCTGTATCATGCAACCCGACGTAACATTATTAGCATGAAATATAAGAGAAAGCACCAGCACCCCCCCTTCCCCTACAAAAGATGAAGCCATTGTCCACTGCGATGTTTCGTGCTGGATGTTGTCAGTGGCCAGATTGGTACACGTCGCCCAACCCAGTCAACATGGCTGACAGTCTTACTTACTGGACCTTATTATAAATTGTTTAGAGTGCTAAAAATGTCAGTTTCTTTCTGCTTTTTTATTGAGATATTGAGATCTTTATTTATTGATTTATTGATTTTCATATTGAATAATAATGTAGAGCTATCATTAACATTGGTGTTCAGGCTGCTCTGTCTGTAACCTCCTTGTCAAAGCACTGTCGTGGTCGGGTGGTGATAGACTCTCTGTGTGGAGCAACAGCAGGACATGTTCAGTTTGCATTGTTCATGGGGCTTGGTTGGTTGGAGGACTGTAAAAAATGCATTTTTTCCGGTGCAGTAATTTGAGAGCACAGTGCATGTGAGATGGAATTGTTGGTATTTCATCAGGTTTTATGTGATGTCTGGTCAGCTGAGTCACTTTCAGGGCTTGTTTAAACGCACCAGAGCTGCTCTGTTTATATGAGTGGGAGATTGCACAGGATGAAAGACTGCTGTATAGAACGAGACTGACTCACTCAAACTCTGCAGTTTATTGTGTTGTGTGTTCGAGCACAAGAGAGTGATGCAGTTATAGGGACTGACGAAGGGTTGCTGTGCCTTCTCTGTTCTTGCAGAGCTGCCTTCTCCGGACAGCCAGAGAAAAACAGACCTCCTGCACTGAGGTGGCCTAGTGCTTAAAATGCAAGCGAGGTGCAAGCTATTATATTGCAAAAAGAGGAAGAATTCAAACATGTAATTCAGGAAAAATGCAACACAGATGATGCTGCTAAGAGCAGAAAGAACAGCTGGCAATCATGAGGGTCGGCCTCTATTGCGAGGGGTGGGAGGGAGTGTCTCCTCAGATGCTGGTGCAGGTGGTAGCTCCCAGATCGCCACATTTGTACAGGGTATGTGTCAGTGACTCACTGGGTTACTAATACAGCATTGCGTCATAAATGTCTAAACATTAGGGTCTGTAACTTCTCTCTGTTCTCTACAGGTGATGGGCAGACTTCACTGTTGCTGCCGCTGCCAGCATATAAACTGTCTCATACAGAGGTAACAGTTAAAGCAACCTGTCTTATACAGTACCATGGGGACAATGATCATGGATTACAGAGACCGTTTTCCACATATCTTATTTACTTTGGCAGAGGCCCTTGGCGACGAAACAGAGTCTGTCTGCTCGAACAGAGCTCTGGGGGTAAACTTCAGTTTTTATCAATTTTTCAGTTTCACGTTTGAAATCTGGACAAGGATTTTTAGAGCTTTTTGACACCACTTAAATTGATGTTTTGTTAATCAAGTACTAATGGTGGTGGTCTGCACATGGGACTCAGTGTTGCAAGGTCTCTTGAAGAAATGCATGAAGTGCTTCCTTTGCAATAGTAATTTTGCAGAAAGAGGGCACTCTTCCTCTCCCTGAGCCTGTGGCCTCCACCTCTAGGCCAAGAGGATCACAAGTGGTAATGCATAAACAGGATGGGCAATGTGACATTTGCCTGTCTCTTCCAGCCTTACAAAGGGACAATGTTGACATGGTAAAGCCACTATTTATTTTTTAGGTTGGAGCAGACAATGTGAGGTCACTATGTAAGAGGACCTTTGAGCTCGATTACACTCCATATCAAGTACAAGAAGCTACTGATATAAAAAAGTAAAACTGGAAATAAAGAAGTTGCAGGACAAAAAAAGGCAAGTCAGTTAAGTTGTTCAATTCAAGACATGGTAAGTCCGAGTCTGAACGCTTTGTGACAGACATATGAACAAACATTATTTGGATAAACTGACTTCAAATTTCAAATTAACATGGTAACATTCTCGCCAAAAAAATATTTAACACTTACTGAAGTGAAAAATTAACAGTTCTTTGACAAGACTTATAGACAGGTTTTTGCCTGCTTGCAGTCAATGCACTGCAGTGTGTGTAGCTACACCTTGTTGGGACCCTTTGGGACCACTTGGTAACCCAATGAATGGGGGAAATGCACAAAATTGCTTCCTGAACCGTAAGAAAACCAAACTGTACCGCTCAGTGGAAATGTGGCTTCAATAGCCACAGGGGTGGGGGGGCTGAGTTGCTTTGGCAATAACTTGCCCTTGGAGGTAGCATCAGAGCTGCATCAGAGGCAAACCGGCGTTTGTGTAAAGAGGTAAACCGGCAGGCCGGGTCAGGGCCAGGTATTTATCCTAACAGAGGGGAGATAGGACTGCTGGGGCTGGTAATCGGTGTATGCTGCATCACCATGCAACATTAGGAACACAGACTGCCGCGGTGAGTTTTCAACCAGGTTATGCTGTCATCTCGTGTCTCTGCCATGAGCTGCTGGTCAGTGTGTCTGTTACACACACAGACCTGAAGCAGAAAGATGCAAGAACTGTAAACTTCAATATTTGTTTATTTACCACAAGTCATATTGTCATCGCAATATTCAACAACATTGTCGCCTATTGCAAGTTTTCCTGATATCGTGCAGCCGATTGTGAAGTGTTCAGTGTCCATGTTTACTCTTTACAGTCGTTTTCTTCGGGAACCCTTTTCATCTTCAACACTGTGCTCCAGAAAAGCAGAAAAAGGGAATCCTTGAAAAAGTGGATCAGTTTGACAGGATGTCCACTCTCCTGCCATAGCCAGCAGCCTGACTCCTCCACAAAGATCTGAGCACACAATGCTCGCCTGTGTAATTAGTTTATAAAGCAGAGAGCGTAGAGTCCTCCTCTGCTCTCATTCATATGCTGGCTGCTCATGTGTATACACCATCCATCCTCTCCTGCAGTTCATTTAGGGAGCAGATGATGGGAGTGAATCCATTAGGAGTGTGATTTAAGGGTTGTCACCCTCCTCTATTCACTCCTCCTTTTATTAAAGCCATTCTGTTCTGACAGGTTCAAACTTTACTGCAAGAGGAAACTGATGTCCTTGTCCGGGAGGTTCAGGCTCTTAAAGGGAATTTATTTAGAACATCACTGATGAAGAGGAATGTGCTGGTAACGTCACTGATGTTGTTAAAAGCAGAAACATTCCAGATCAGTTTAGTTGCTTCATATCTGCAAACTTCACAGGAAACGTTCAGCCTGTTGTCACACAGCAACGGCTCGCACAGATAGAAATCCACAGACCTCACAGAACACAAGTCCTCTCCTGATCCGAGACCAGCCTGTTTGTTCTTACAGATCTTCATGGCTGAATCCAGACTGGAGACCGCGCACATGTTCCATCTGTCCCAGGCTGAGTTTTGAAGTTAAACATGATTTATAATCAGTGAGCAGCCACACGCCCTGCTGATGGAGGAATGTAACATCAAAGCTGAACTGTGTCAGTGTGATCCGAGCATGTCTCATAAGTTCAGTGTTTCAACGTGAAAAAAAGTCCAGATTTATTGAAAAGACATGGATCAAATAATTTCCAAAATTCACAAGATATTTTTATCAAACATAAATTTCTGCTTCAAACCATATTGTTGATGTTTTCCCTTAAAAACCAACATTTTCACTGCGCTCTCAGAGTTTATTGCTCTCCCAAGTTGATTGATTGACAGACACCAGAGAAACGATGGTATAGAAAACGGGTGAAAAGTTCATTTGAACGTGGAAAAAATGACCCAAAGAACTGACTGAATGCAGCATTTTTCATCATAAAAAATACTGACTCTTGTCTATTAAATACAGGTACTTGTATGTCAGCTCCTGCTTTACTTCTGTGGTGGCTGCATTCAGTTGACGGAAAGTGGCTGCTGCACCATCACCTGCCTGATTCACATCCACTTCAACAGAAAAGAGTCAACTTATTATTTTACATGACGAACTGAAATAGGTCGTGTCATTCAATATTAACGTGTTGATTATTTATGTAGCCTAATGAAACACAGAGGACATCCACCAAACCTGTCTGTGGGGGTTTGGACAGGTCTGTCATGTGTGCACCTGCCCAGATCCACCAAAATTGTTCTTAGACCGGCTGCGTGCGGCTGCGCTGAGCTTAGACGTGGTCTGAGGTGGCGTAATCACAGTGCAACTAAATGACACTTTATCGACACTCTCTCTGCTGCGCTGTCACACACATCTTGGCATAAGCCAGTTTACCAAATTTGCAAGTGCACGCAGCACAGCTGCACCTGCACGAAATTGCAGTTATGCCGGGATTTGCACGTAGACTAGACCCGTGCTGGGACGAGAATAGAGCCCATTGTGTGTAGATGTGAATCCCCATTCCTGACTTCTACTTTTTTCTACCTTTGCTCACTGAACATGCATACAGTAAAGCTTACTCTGTAGTGCATCTTAACACACAAGCTGCTCTACAGTCACATTTACTCAGACTCATTTGAAAATGACCCCAGTCACTGGAGGACGTAACCACACACACCCTCTGCAATTAACTCATTAGAACGGTGGCAGCAAACGTGGTGGTGCCAGTGCTGCTGCCTGGCAGAGGAGGTATTGATTGGCTAGCTTTATCATGCAAAGTAGTTATTTCTGCTTGGGATGGACCATTTATATATTTTCACAAAAACACACAGGCACTTCCTGTTTCATACACAGGCTCAAGGATTTTGTGTGGGTGGCGAGGGTTTGTGTTTTTCTGTGTAGGCATGTGTTTTCAGTACCAGTGCCAGTGTATGAGAGAGAAGGAGAATATGGAGCGTAGAAGCGCATTTTTTTTAGATGTACTAGGAGAGACTGATATGTTTCGGGCCAAAGCTCATTAGTCGTGGCCTTTTCACCGCACTCACTGCTGTCAAGTCTTTGTTTGTGTCCTCCCATGGACATTGCTGTCAACCAAAGGCTTTTATTTTGAAATATTTAGTTCGGTATGTGACGTAATAGGTCAGCAGGATGATGGTCAGACTGAGTTAAATACTGGCTCTGCTTGTGTGTGTGTGTGTGTGTGTGTTTGTGTTTATGTGTGCGTGTGTGTGTGCATCTGTGTGTAGTCTATGTTTATGTGTGTATATCAGATTAGTGGCCATTCATTCTTTCACTTCCTTCAACTAACTGTATGTACCTTGAATTTCTCATTATGCACACCTCAAACTCCCTTTATTCTCTCACAGCTTGATTACTGTCAGGTAATCTGGGCAAATGCTACAAAAAAAGATCTGAGTAAACTGTCCAGTGTCCGTACGACACCAGTACAAAAAGCATGCACCTCCGTCTTCACTGGTTGAAAGTTGAGGACAGGATGACTGCTGCACTTCTACTTTCAACAAGGAAGGTTTTACATTTCAAAACTCCATTATATCAATACAGTCAATTAAAACACAATTTAGAGTCATATACATATGACACCAGGCAGGCAACGGAAGGCAGGTTTTCTCCTCCCAAGGCCAACACAAATTTCCTTAAGCGTACATTAGTATGTAGAACACTGCAAGCATGGCATTCCTCACTAAATTATCAAAGAAATCAATGTTTAAAAAGCAAATAAGGAAACATCTTGGAAAGTTATATTAGTAGGATGTCATGTATTATGGGATTGTGTTTTGTTTGTTTTGTTTCTCTTTTTGTTTGCTTTGTTTTTAATTGATGCAAAGTATTTTTTTTGTGTGCTTAATGTTGCTATTCTAAGTAAGTGTTTTATTTTGTTATCTGTGATCATTTTAATATTTAATTTGTGTTTTTACACATGCTGATTTTGTGGATCAGGATATCTACTGTATGTTTTTCTCTGTCTATATGTGTGTGTTTTAAATGTATGTGTTTTAAGTACGGACCCAGGAAGACTAGCTCTGCTTTAGGGCCTAGCTAATGGGGATCCAAGCAAATAAACAAATAAACAAATATTGACATTTTGGCGCTTAGCTAAAGGAACCAGACTGGAGCAAGTTTCACTCACTTCTACCACCATCATCTGGGATGCGAGTAGCGAACATATTCTGCCATTCGGACCTTCCCTCTCCAAGCAGTGATAGTGCCCAGACCTGGATTCCACACAGCTCTCCCTGTGCCTCTTTAATTAATACCAACACTGGTTTTATTAACACGTTCCAGTCCTCCCTGTGGCAGCTCTCTGTCTGATTACAGAGGGAGTCTGACTGCCCCCAAACCTCTGCTCACATGTAGAACTCACTGTAATTGATTTCACTCTTTTGAGTACAGTTAGGTGTACAGTCTGAGCATGAGGATAATTGGCATCACAAAATGGCACTTTTGAACGTGATTAGTGCTTCTGGACCTCAGATAAGACTTTATGCTGACAGCTTTCAGGTGCGAATTTGTGAAGTGTGTTGAATATAGTATATATAGTATGTTGAGTGTGTGTGTTTGCTGCAGTGTTCCTGTAAAACCATACGTACTCAGCAAACGTGCCTTAAACAAACACAGGTCTCCTCTTTCTGCTTCTCTTTTCCTACAGGCATTCATGTATTTTTAGCTCACAGAAGTAATGATTGTAACAGGGATGGTGAGTTGCTGCTTGAACAAAAACAACAAGTTGTGCAGATTGGCTCGGTTGATTTGTGTATCCTACCCGTCCCTGAATAGGGAGCAACTTTTTTGTCGTTCAGCACCATAACCGGCTGATTTTAAAGTTGTCAGGAAATATGACTTCTTTCTTTTACAAGCAAGACTGTTTGACTAGATTAGAAATGGAAAAACTACAGCTGGTTACCAGACAGAGTGGCTGACAGAGTAAACACATTTGCCTGCCCAGGAAAAAGTTACCAGCATGACTCATGATGATGGCCAGTGCGGACTCTCTCCTCTTTTCTTGAGGAAACTTTGCCTCAGTGTATTCTCTTTTCATGACCAGATTACTTATCACCTGTAAATATTCACTCAGTGGGGCTGGAGTTAACACTGGATGGATTGCTGAATGTAGCTACTGTGTTTAGGTGTCATTTACAGATTAACTTAGGTATGAGTTGTCAAATAATCGTTTTTCAGTCTGATTAGTTGCATTAGCCTATATGTTTCTCTGTAAAAATTAATGTAACACTTGAAAAATAGATCCATAAGAACGAAAACCAACAGACAGCAGAGTGTGGCTGCCTGTCATAGTGTGACATTTTATTTTATTTTTAAATTCAGTTTGATTCCTGTCGTGTTGCTGTAGATGGCAGACGCTATTGCACATGTGCTGTCAGGCAGCTCCTTCCGTCCTTGCCCAGATGCAAAGACAAAGCCAATCAAAAAAGACAGTAAGATAACCACTTATTCAGGGACATTACGGGACTGGGTCCGCCCACGCACAGTCAAAAAGAAAAGACACTCGTGAGCGAGCAGGTAAACTCAAAAGGAGGAGAGCATTGACATAGTTGTTCAGATTTTGTGCATGCTCAAAAAATGGTTTTCTCCTCTCGGGTTGCAACGTTGCTCTCGTCAGGAGAGATATTCTTCTTGCAAATATGGTTCTATGTACTCGGATGTCAATGTGCCGTTTTATTTGCACATACACAAGCAGTGTTCTGTGTGCGCGGATCTCGATTTTTGATCTAACTGATTTTTTATCTAACTGTATCTAATTTTGACTACATCACATTGATGAACGATCCAACTGAAGCTGCAGATGTCCCCTCTATCTGGAATGTGAAATCTTGCCGAGTCCACACAGCACATTTACTTTCCCCCCTACCTTCTCTCCTCCAACATATTCTTCTCTCACACTCAAAAATGTCCACCCTATCCATTGCTCTTGTCCCTTCTGTATTGCATTATTGTTTTTTTAAATCCTTCCTGTTTTCTTTTTCATGTGCGCACACACACACACACACACACACACACACACACACACACACACGCACACACGCACGCAGACTGTCTCTTCATTTTTCTCTTTCGTTGACACTCTTGCTTTCTAAGACACACACTTTCTCTCTCCCTCTCTTTCTGTGGCCTGACCAGCTAGGTGGAAAGAGTCACTTGTTTATCTCTCCCTCTGCCTGTCAAGGGCTTTTGCTTTTGGGTTGCCTAGCAACTGCAGCCAAAGCCGGCATAGGCAGGCCATAGTGTGTGTTACTCTGTGGGTGTGGGTGTGTGTAAGAGAGAGAGAGGGAGAGAGACTTCATGTTGATGCGGCAGGCTGAGGACGGACAGACGCGTGCCGTCCTCACGGCTCTCCTCACCTTCTGAATGGCTGCCAGCCTTTGTGTGTCTCACAGTGGAGCTACACACACCTTGGGCTTGCACAGCTGATACACACAAACATACACGCCAGGCCAGACAGAGAGCTGCTGATCCTGCTGTCTCTCAGCATCTTACTGGCTGCAACACCAGAATCTGTTTTTTCATGTAACTGTTCAGTCATGGGCTCTTTCATTGCCATGGCCAAAACAGTTTCTTGTCCCATTATGTTTTTTTTATTCACTGCAAACACAGATGCGTTGTATATTTTATTTGTATCAGATTTTTTTAAAATTCGATTGAACAGCAAACCTAAGCCCTAATTTTACTCCTCTCAAACCTTTTGTCTGTTTTGCAGTCTGACAGAAACAGTGAAGGGTGTAACCGTGTGTTTTTCAAGAGTAGTTAGGCTGGATTTCTAATGTTTATCACCGGAGCGGAGGTTATCAGCTGCCTCATGCTGTTCAGTATCAAGCTGCTCTCTTGTTCCTCTCACCCTTCTCTGCTTCCATCACAATTGTCTGTGGTTTTAGTCAACTTGGGTTCTTTTGATAACTCTCCTGGCATTGGCACGTGTCCTGTGTGACCCCTGAATGATGCAGGCTAATGTAAAACATAGATCACACACAAGTTGGTCGGTGGTCATTTTAGAATGGATTTGTTTGCAGCCAGCCTTGCAGCTGCTCCTTCTTTGATCTGTGTTCAGCTGCTCAGCTAAAAACAAAACTGGAATGGTTCATCTGAGAAAAGCTTGTTGACTCAGGGTCTTCTTGACTGATGATTCAAATCATCAACTTTTAATGACGGGTAACCATCGTTATTACTAGCTGACACAGCTGGGGCGTGAAGCATGTTTTGTGCCACCGTTTGCAGATGGTTGTCAATTTTCTGTGTGGATGCTCATACTGTTATTGTTACTGTCACTGTTTTGGTTTTTGTTCTTGGTGTGGACGGCTCTTAATAGTTCAAATCCTAAAGAGATTCAATTTACCTTGATGTAGAAAAACAGAAAATCTTTTGCCGAATATTTGGAAAGTGTCTGTATTTCTGCTTGATACCTGTGTGATATAACTTCTTGAGTTTCTGGTTTACACTACATTCGTGTTTTCAGTGTTTATTTGTAAGAAAAGAAAGACAAATGTAGATTTCCTGATTGATCTTATCATGCTGGTGTGTTCCTCTGAAACAAGCCTGTCTGGATCCTCCACAGGGAGCCGAGTCTGTGAGCTCCAGCATATACTGCTCCTACAGCTTTGCAGTGCTCCAGGACAGTGTATGTCTGATTCCATCTAACACCAAGCCTGCTCTGAGAAGCTCATGGTCTTTCAGCACCGCATCTCATCTTGCATCACCCTCCCTTCCTTTCAGAGGCAGTCATATGTATCACTGTGCAGAGAGCTGCTGTGAAGATTTTACCTCCTTTGGAAGCCCCACTCAGGTCTAGCAATCCTAACAACCGTGCCCAGGGGACTGTAGCATTGCATCACAAGCAGCATCTGTCATACGCTGAGGATGGGGAATTGGCAGGGTGTGTGTCTGTGTCTGTGTGTGTGTGCGCGCATGTGTTTGTAGGAACAGTGCCAGAGCCCTCCTTCCCCTTCCTCTCCCTCTCCTGAAGCCCTGTTATCAGCTCTGAGGATTGGGAAGGTAGGCATGTCTCTGGGCATGTGCAGACACGTCTGGCCAAGAGTCAGGTCCCTGCCTTACACTGCCTCCTCCTGTCCAACTTGTCTGTCAGTAAGTAGAGAGAGTCAGACGCTCAGATGTCTCTAAGCCTCGGCACCTTCAGCCTTTTGTTGACTTCATTTTTACACTGCTGTTATTTTTCCTTATGTAACCTGTTTAAACACAGAGCTGGCTGCTGCTGCAGTGAGCAGATGAAAGGCAGGCTGATAATCCCCAAAAAGCAATGAATTGTATGGTGGTGTCTGCGGCACAGTTCACCTCAGATGACTCCAAGCAGTCTGGAAGTGATGATGTCACTCTGTCCCGTGTTTAAAAATACTGTATCTCCCTCCCTCGCCGTGGGTGACCTTGCTTCACCTAATACAATACCTCAATCCTTTCCACTGATGCTCTTCCTCTCTTTTTCTGTTCAGTTATTTATCCAAGGGCCTGCTTTAACACGGTGTGCGTGTCTGTCCTGAATGATGGCATCACAGGCTTGTTGTCGCACTCATTCATCTGTGTTGTCTTGCTGTGATTGGTCAGAAAATGTTTCGGAGGGACACTGGAACCTCGGCACACTCCGTCCATCTTAATCGCTCTCTGTCAGTGAATTTAATTGTCTTTGTAGAAGTCACAGGTAAGGCTGCAGTGGGGCCGTGTCCCTGCAGGCTGGCAAAGTTAGTACAGTAGGTTGATTCATTTGGTCCTGTAATTCTGGCCATACTGAGAGGGAAATCGATTTCGCGACATCTTCTAAAAAATGATATTAAATTAATGTGTGTTGGTATGTAGCCTAATACGCACCTAAACTAAATGTTTGAGAAGATCACTTAGGTTTGTTTTCACTCTTCTCTTTTTTTGAAGTTGGCACCCTGTTGTTTCAGTGGGCTTTTGGTTTTCCTGAGTACAGATTTTGAACATGATGATAATAACAGTTATCTTTATTTAAGGATTATAGATAGAGTACAGAGAGAGGATAGTATTATGGCCACTAGTGCTGTTATTTTGACATTAACACTTTTTTGGTACTGACCAAAATGAGATGTGGTCAAATACAGAAAATTGGCGTTGGACGTGTGGTCACTGTCATTCCTCAAACAGACTTAACTTTCTGTTCATGTTTTGACCTTCATAAAGTGTTAAGCAAAGTGGGACATGGACATATGAGATAAAACTGTGAGCCTAATACTCCGTATTTGTGTCATTGTTTAACTGCAGGTCAGAAAACGTGTCTCCACCTCCATGGCGTGTTCCCCTACATCTATGTGCCATATGATGGCTACGGCCAACAGCCAGAGCGCTACCTGCGGCTGGTGGCCTTCAGCATTGACAGAGCCCTCAACGTTGCCATGGGAAACCCCGCCTCCAGCGCCCAGCATGTCTTCAAGGTGGTGCTGGTGTCTGGCATGTAAGTGACTCATTATTTCAGGTTATACAAACACAACCGAGCTGATGAGCTTGAAATTTGGTCTAAATAGAAATTGAGCTCGGCAATATGGCCTGAAAATAAAATCTCAGAATTTTTTGTTCCTGGATTACTGGCACGAGGCTTATGCTGCGCATGTTGTGAGCAGAACAAAACACACAATCCCAGAAACGTGACAAGCAAACCCAACAGGACGGGGGGTTTTTTTCAGGAGCTGTTTCATCCCTAGCTCTGTGTGTGTGTGTGTGTGTGTGTGTGTGTGTGTGTGTGTGTGTGTGTGTGTGTGTGTGTGTGTGTGTGCATCGAGGCTGATCTCCACCCTTCGCAAAACAGAGCAGAGGAGAAATGCAAATGCGCGACGATGTAGTGAGTGGAATGAAATGCCTCTGCATAAAATAGATCAGTAACATTTATTAAAAGAACACAGTCTCGACCTGTTCGATATGAAAAGTGACCTTAAATGGGGGCTGCCTCCGCCTAAAGTCATCAGAGAAGCTTTTCAGCAACTCTAAATGGTCCTGTGTGCTTGTTGTGACTTGTTTATTTACCATGTTGTTTTATTGTTAACAGTCAGATTAGCACTTTATTTAATTTAAATTTTTTTAACTGACATTTAGTTTTGTTGACCTACTTGCAGTCACATCCACGCAGATTTACTCATGCGCCCTGCGGTTTACTTTCTCTTCATTCTCTCTCATTCAGAAGGGTATTGTTGTCGTTCTTCTCCATGACTGCCCGTAGGAGGCTTGAGTAAGGGTGCGCCAAGGGACAAAAACAGTTGCACGCGATTTAAAAAAAAAAGACATCTATCAATCATGGCCTTTGATGGATTCTTATTAACACGTTAATGCTGACAGCCCTAATTGTCATTTTATAAAATATACCTAAACAACAAATTTGAATCAATCGATAAAATCGATTTATTGTCCAGCCCTAGACAGAAATTTCAAACAAGCCCGCTGTACCCTTTACAATTCATAAAAAATGAAGGAAATCCTTATGAAGAAGTGTGCAGGTTTAGATGCAGATTGTCATTGTGTTCCATCTGTCTTGCAGGCCTTTCTATGGCTACCAGGCCAAAGAGAAGCACTTTATGAAGATCTATCTGTATAATCCTCAGATGGTCAAAAGGTAAGGTTACTGTGGATCGATCCAGTTTAATGTGAAACAGGATCGTACCAAGCTCCAGTTGTTTGATGTTACTGAATGCCAGAGTGTGTGCACATGACTCTACCGGCTCACTAAACTGAAATCGATTGCTGTGTACTCAGTTGTACAAATTGATCGGCTGAATGTGTGTGTTTGTCTGCATGTGTGCATGAAAGCACACTGGAAGATTGCAAATTTTTTGCTGAAGCAATCATTGTTTAGCTGTGACAGTGTGAGTGGAGTTGTGCTGCTGAGTGGGGACTTAGCAGAGAGTACACGAATTACATGAAGGGAAAGAGTGACTTGAGGAGAGGACCACATACATGATGAGATCAGCGAGAGAGTAATGAAGAAAGAGAAAAGGCAGACTAAAATACAGCCTGAGGAAGAGAAAGAACAAGGGACCTCGGTAAAGAAGCTGCAATGAAAAGAGAGTCGGGCAGCGGGGGAGAGGAAAGCAAAAGAGAGAGGTAAGAAAGAAGCAGAGGATAAAAGAGAGAGTGTGGTAGACGAGAAATAGGAAAGAGAGGAGAGAGTTTGAATGATCTTTCTGTCCTGAATCCCTCCTCTACCCCTGATGTCCGATCAGTCAGTCCATCAGTCAGCGCGATGCTCTGATCTTTAAAGGGGAGGCATGACTCCAGGACAGAGTTTAAACATTCACACAGTGAACCACTGCCCATGCATCGCTGTCTGCAAAGCAGGTGTGTCAGTGAGAGGATTTCTGTGGTTGAGGATGCTTCTAGAAAACAGTTGATTTTCTGTGGATTGGCCTGATACATTTCAAAGATGCCCTTCACTGGTTGTACATGTCAAAGTAAGTTGTTTTATGTACTATGTGACACTAAAGAGTTTTCTAGTTCCAAAGACCTTTTGACATTTTTGCCAGTCAGCTTATGCCAGAACACACGACAGTTCCTGAATACACAGTGCAGGTGTTCATTATTTATAATGTAATAATGTAAACTCTGTGTCTTTGCTGTTTACCTCGACTGTGCTGTTGCACCATCACAGTGAAAGTATGACCAACAGTGTCTGCGTGTCTGATATACTTTTAAATTCAAGTATTCGAGTAGACCATGACAAGCCTTTTGTTTAACGATTGATCCATACATCATTTTCTCACTGAAGTACAGGTAGCATGCTAATAGTAGCTGTTAGTTTATTATTAGCTGTTGACTGCAAAAAAAAATCAGATTTTGTCTCCAGGGTGTCATCATGCACGTCAGAGGACACTTGTATGAAGGTGACCTTGCCAGCCACAGACTAACAGCTAAAACGTCTTGATTTCAGGGGTGTGTGTGTGTGTGTGTGTGTGTGTGTGTGTGTGTGTGTGTGTTATTGTATTGCTGAAGGAAAATTGCTGCAATAT
>JAPQLA010000010.1:2465580-2476849 GCA_029822935.1 Naso vlamingii
GTGTGTGTGTGTGTGTGTGTGTGTGTGTGTGTGTGTGTGTGTGTTATTGTATTGCTGAAGGAAAATTGCTGCAATATGTATGTGATATTAAAATATGTGTATCTCTAATCAGAAAGATGTGTTTTCTTTACCCTAAGTGTTGGATATCTTTGCTGTCACCTGTGTGTGCTGTAGGGTGTGTGAGCTGTTACAAAGCGGAGCAGTGATGAACAAGATTTTCCAGCCCCACGAGGGTCACATCCCTTACCTGCTTCAGCTCTTTATTGACTACAATCTGTACGGCATGAACCTGCTTAACTTGGGGGCTGTCAAGTTCCGCAGGGCCCGGAAACCAGGTAAGAGGTTACAACTCATCCCTCATGTTGCTCCTTTCCTGTCTGCCAGGTGTTTACTCTTCCTGGATTCCAGATGTTTTTGGATACATGGCTTTCTTTGGTTTATGTTTGTCTTTTAAAGTATTTTAAGGGTTTACCTTGTGGTCAGTCATTTTTATTTTTTTCCACTGAGGAGTTAAATTACAATGTCGGCATTGTACTTAAACGCCACAAACAAACATGGGCAACCACAAAAAACAAACAAGAACAAAGATCTGACATTTGCTCCCATCCTCTACCACGTCTCATTTGGGGGCAGTTCTTTGGTTGACAGATGTCTCCAGGTCCACCTCTGTGCTGTCACACAGGACACAGGACAGTGAGCATAGCCAGGTTTTCTTGGGCTCACTGCATTGTTCCCCCTGGCTCAGCAGGGATGGGAGCGGGCCCAGGCCTTGTGTCATCAAATTAGTCCTGATCTCACCTCAGCCTCGGGATGCCTCTGTTGTCTTTTGAAAGCTTGCTCTGTTTCATCTCTAATGTTGCCCTCTCGCTACTTGCACATGCTTTGTCTTGTGATCTTTGCTCTCTTTTCTCTCTCTTTGTTACTGCTTTCCCCGACCTCTCTGCATTTTTTCTCTAGTTTACTTAGCTACACTGTCTCTCTTTGGTCAGTTTTAGCCATTCTGTTCTTTCACTGCTCCCTGTCTCCAGAAATTATTCAGGAAGCTTCTACAGAGCCGGAGCATTGAAGGTAAAGACTGGATCAAAATATGAGGACAGAACAAGAATGGGTAGATATTGGGTGTCAGCAGCGGGCACTTTACGGTCTCAAGGTTCTTTTGAGTCTTTGGAGCACAAAGAGTTTCTTAGTGTGCAACAGTGGATGTATTTGTTTTTGTGTTCACTCTGTAACAATGCTTGTGCTGCCATCTTGGCCAGGCCACTCTTGTAAAAGAGATTTTAGTCTCAATAAGGCTTTACCTGGTTAAATAAAGGAGATATATATATATATATATATATATATATATATATATATATATATATATATATATATATATATATATAAAACTGAACATTAAATTTGCGTGTGACTATTTGAGATAGCATTCACAGAAAATATAAATATCGCATCTTTTAAGACCAAGTGTGTAGGATTTACTGGCATCAGGTGGTTACATTGTTGTTTCACTTTTATTTTCATTTCCGTTTCTTTCAGTTGAATGTAAAGGTGACACTGCAGCATTTAAATGAAACACCACTGTCAATGCTCAATATGCATGATGCTCTCAAAGCCGATTAGTAATTGTATTACATGATCGTGATTTCAATATCAATCAAAATAACTATGGCAAAGCCACGTACAGCCATTTGATATCTGTGTATTAATATGTTTCAAGTGCATATCCACTCTTTGGAGTTGACGTCACAGTGTTAATTTTCAGACAGTGAGCCCTAACAGACACTGGGCTTCACAAAGGGAGTGGCAGACTGAGGCTTTTCTCCGAAGATATTAGGTAAACTTGATCCCAGGAAGCCAAACTCTGCTTCCTTCTGATGGAGACTAAATCAATGATTGCTAAATTATAATAAGAATGTGTTTTGAAGTCCAAAACTCACCTTCAGCCAGTAAAAATGTCAAAAGTGAAAGTGGAGTGTACACATTTGAAATGACCCACGAAACAAAGCAAAGTTAACGAAGATGTGTCATTGTACCCTCTGCAGCCGTACTAGCCTATTTTACTGCCTGGTTTTTGCTTTGTTTGTTTGTTTGTTTGTTTTCATTATTGGTGTATTTTTCATAGTTCTGGCAATTATTAGTACCACTGATAATAGTGTTGTAGCCACCAAGATAATTGTGATGTTACTTTAAAAAAAGACTTCATGGACAGGAAAGATGACTGTCAGAAAGTTAGATTCTAGAAAAAAACCCTGGTTAGCCATGTTATGGAAGAAGCGTGATGGTCTCACATTGAAGTTGTGTAATGACAGCGACACTTAAAGCATCTCCTTGATAGTGAACAAATTTCCACTGTTGTGATTAGAAAGCCCTAGATAAGACTAGAAAGTGGACTTTAGTTGGATTTTTAAAAAAATGTTTATTAGGTCATTATTTCAAAAGGGTCTGACTGATATATCAGGTCACCGATATTGTCGGTCAGTATTGACCTATCACAGACATATTAGCGTTGAAGTGTATGTTTTTCTGATATGTGCCGATATGTTTTTTTTAAAGGATGGAAAAAATACTTGGACTAATGATTTAAAAATGTGTTATGTAGTTTCCTCAGCAGAGGGCGGTCTGTTATTTAGTAGCTAATAAGTGAAGTGTTCACTATATTCAGTGCACTAATATTTGGAATAAAGTTTGTTAAATGTAAAAAATCCTGCCTCCATTACAGATCTTTGCTACCAGTATTTTATAACCACATTCAGCCAATATTCCATTTCTGTAATATCGGACAGTATATCGGATATCGGAATTGTCTTGCTGCTAACAGTGTTAGCATCTGCCCCCAAATCCCAGATCGGCCGGGCTCTTGTTTTCAAGTTCAAGAATAAACTCTGACTCTCAGTTCTGGTATGATCTCATTCATTCAGTTGAAATAATCACACTTATACTTGCCACAGTCTTGTCATCAGAAAATGGTGAGAAGATTTTTACTTTGTGACAGCTGACAGCCTTTTTCAGAGCTTACAGTACCATTCATTGTGCTGTTTGCTCGTGTGTGTTTTCCAGAAGATGCAGCAGCGGTCTCAGACAGGCAAAGTCCAAACAGTCGTCCCAGCATCAGCCCCTGGAAGAGCCCCTGCAACTCCAAGCTCAATGACAGCACCCTGGGAGGCACATTTGTCCGCTGGGAGGAGAACGCCATACCCTGGTGAGTATCACTGGCACAGCTCAGCGTGAATGCCCCGATAGTAAAAACTGAATACTGCAAGAGAAAGTCCTCTTTTTCTAGTTTGTTTCAGCCACAGCATTCCATTGCCAAATGGAGGAGGTCTGAGTGAAATACTATGTATCTGTTTTGGGAGAAAAATGGGTCCTTTGTACATGATTCTTTATATTTACAATCCCGTGGTAAAACATTTTCTCAACCAGTAACTAGTCACCTCCTTTGGATTTAAGTATCACATAATTTGCTTTATGTTTTTTTTTGTTTGTCTGTTTTTTGGTTTGTTTTTTTTGGGAGCTGTCTGTTCTTCCCGTTAACCACCCCTCCTGTCTCGTTATTCTTAATCATTTGCTTTTCTTTGAAGCATTTCATGGTTTGTAGAATATGAGTGAGAGATAATTCCTCTTACATGAATGTGCTGGACAAAAAACAAAAAGCCACAAACTTTCTTATGTATTCAAACATCAAAAATTAATTTCTAGCCTGAAATACAACAGAGTTCACTGTCTGGCAAGAGGGCTACCTCTTTTAATATTTAATAACACCACCTCTTCAAGAACTCCCTGTTCGTTCTGTCTGCCTGCAGCTCCCTGGTCTTGGATGAGGTGGAGAAGCAGAGCACCTGTGAGCTGGAGGTCGATGCTGTGGCTGTGGACATCCTCAACCGCCTGGAAATTGAAAGTAAGATCACTCAGGACAACATTCCTACCTGCCGTACTTTTCCACCAGTCTCCACCAGTATTGTAGCCCACTCTGACGCTGCTGTAGGAATAAAAACCAGGGGCAGAACAAAAGGTGAAAGGTTGTTTGTTGAATCATCAGTGCCTTAGGTGAGCACATGAGATGATGATGGAACATAGCTGTTCAGAGCACCTTCATCTTATCGTCTCCACCCATCAAATCCATTAGTAGCCCTGAACATGAACACTGTGGAGCTGACCTTCCCCCTCCTGTCACAGGGGAGTAGAGAGAGGAAGAGATTAACGGAGATGAGAGAATCCACGGAGGGATATTTTACTGAAGTGAACACGACCCATAGAGCAGATGGTGTTATTTGACAAAGCACCACACAGAATAGAAGCAACTGTTGCTTATGTTTTTTGAAGAATCAAAAAAAGAAGGAATAAAGAAAACTGAAGAGTTTTGTAACTGTGTCTTTGGTCTTATGTTTTTAATATTTAAATGTTTTCTACATCTTCATTCGATTTATTTTAGATTGTGAGTGCTGTGAGTTTCAAACTGAGCCATGCCCACAATCAGCACGTTAAGATACCACTGGAGTCATTCGTACTGGATGTTTTGACTTATTTATCCCTCAGTTGAAGCTAGTCACAGACTCAATGTACTGGTAAACAAGGGGGGCGTTTTACTGCCCACACATGTGATGTCTTGGTAATAAAGTCAAACAATTCTCCATTAAAAGCCTCACTGGTATTGAGTCTGTTGATGCAGCCTTAAAAGAACAGTTGAGTACACGTGTCCTTGTCAGGATGAGGGCCTTAGTTTACCCAGTACGGCCAGTTTTGCTGAATGTTTTGTTTGTGCATCAAAGACAGTTTTTGCTTTGAGACGGCAAGTATGCACCTTGCAGCGAGTCCTTATGATTTACGTCTTGGTGGTCGTGGAAGCGTAAGCCACAACAAGCATCTGTTTTAAAGTGAAGAAAGGACAGGAGAGGCCACTCTTGGGCAAAGAGTGCTTGTGTTCTGTGTACTCTTCCATCTGCTCTGTGACAGCTAGTATGTTTACATGACATCAGAGAAAATTGATTTATTGTGGTAGTCCGGCTAAAACCGGACTTTTGAAATACATGGAAACGCGTTAGTCCCACTGAAATCATACTAAATTGAATTTCTCAAATTCAAACGAACACGCCCAGATAACACAGTTGGAAGCTGGATTACTCCTGTATGTATACGATCCCGATTTACAGTTTATTTAGTCAAAAAATAGGGACAGTACATATTGGTGAACATTTACATGTAAGTATGTGAGATTATAGCCAGTGGCTAATTTCCATCTCTAGTCCCTTGGCAGGTTTTTGTTAACAATATGCAACAATAACAATATACAATAAAATGCAATGCAATATAGTACAACAAGACAAAAAACATATAATACCACTAATGACAAAAAACAAAAATTAAAGCACCATGCAGATTTATGTGTGAGGTGCAGGTATATAAGTGCTTAAATGAGAAAGTGTCAACAGAGCTGTTGATGTCCTTGACCCGAACCTCGAACAGCATAAATTAGTAGAGAAAAGCCGGTACGAAAACAAAAATCCTGTAAGCACAGGGGGAACCGTGCACTGAATTTTACCAAAAGTAAAGTGTAGATATGAATTGTACAGCGCTGTAAAGTTATCCAGTTTCACAATTTGACATGGATTTTGCTAGCCGCTTGCTAACTTGTTTGTAGCAGAGACAGTTAATATAAAGCCATATCTCTCACTGACCGTTCATTTCCTGTATCAGTGTCACATGGGTTTTTGCCATGGCCCCGCCCCTTTAGGAGACTAGAAGCAGTCTTACAGTAAGTCCATTCATCCTTAATGGAGTAATGAACGTGATCACAGATTATGACCCGTTTTTCAAACCCATCATCACCAAGGTACATACTGGACCCATTTTTCACAGACACATATCTTCTGAACATTCTGACACAAAAATGACATTTTTCAGACACACAAATCAGGAGAAAATTAACTTTGTTTGAGACTCTGTCTGTGTCTCAGCAACACAATCTGGCAAGATTTGGGAATCGGTGCACCCTGCCTTGCTTTGCAATGAACATAAACCGACATTTAAATTGCCTTAAAGGTGAAACCATGAATTAATAGTTAAAACTTTCATCAAACAAATATCATGTGATGCAAAATCCATCTGCTTTAATCCATTCACATAATGTTATAACAGCCAGACGAGATGGAGGAATGTGGTTCCTAACTGTCTCCATGGGAGACGTGACCATTTCACACCATTGGCGAACAACAGCGAACAATGAGGGATCTTGTGTCAATATTGATTATCTTTGTTTTTAGCTTACTTGGCTAACCGGAAGAAGGTCAGATAGCATCCAGATGAATGGGGCATATCGCCACCTACCGTAGCAGACTCGGACAATAAATCGGTTAGTTGGTAGCTGAGACACTGCTCTGCTTCCTTTCTGTGTTCAGATCAGATTGGCAGGAACCCTGGCCTGCAGGCCATCTGGGAGGACGAGAAGCAGAGGAGGAGAGAGAATAACCAGGCCTCCCAGATTGAAACTCCCAAGTCACAAGGTGAGAAGATTTAGAGTGAAATCTCTGTCTTTATGTCTTTCCATTTTTCACAAACTAATGGCATGTTGTTCTGAACAAGAAGCCGCATATATACTTTGCATTTGTGTCCATTTTGTGCTAAAACTGACCCCCCCGTACACCTGACGTTATTTGCAGTTTTTGTGATTGGATTGCAGTCAGATTTTATTGACCACATATGTTTACACTGTTTGTTACCCGATCACGTTCTTTTCCACTGTACCTTAGAGCTGCAACAATGAATTAATCAATAGAAAATTAATCGCCAACTATTTTGATAATCAGTGAATCATTTCAGCCATTTTTCAAATAAAAAAATTTAAAAACTGCTGGGTGAGCCTCTTAAATGTGAGGAGTTGCTGCTTGTCTGTCATTAATGATGATGAATGAGGAGTCTCTGTGTTTTGAGTTGTTGTTTGGACAAAAGAAGAAATTTGAAGACATCACATTGGGCTCTGGGAAATTGAGACGAGTGTTTTTTCTTGACATTTCATGGAAGATTAATTAATTGTGAAAATAATCGATAATAAAATTAATTTTTGGTTGTAGCCCTTCATACAGCCCACATAATGTCGCATCCTCTTCCTCGTTTTCTGTGTGTCCATTTTTTACCACCACCTTGGCTAAGCTCCACCCTCTAACGCAAACTGGCTAATCATAGCGTAGCATCTGCCAGCTCTGCCCAGGGTCCCAGTGCCGCAGGGTTCAACAGCTATAAGGTTATGCTTTACTGAAACTGATGCAATCTTGTCAGTTTCTCTTCAGTTTCAGGTTGGTTCTGTTGATTTCAAGCTTGTACTGATTAAGTGTTGTGTCTTGGGCACTTTTAATATGGACACTCGTTATTTGGCAAAGTTTGAAGGAGATAAAAATGTTTCTTAAATCAAAGGCTGAAAAGTGTAAGGTTACGCTGTGGGCAAAAGTATTCAAATGTCCTCATTCCCCATCAAACTCCTCACAGTTTAACAAGCACAGAGCTACGTCTGCTCCACCAACCCTAAAATAAACACTGAGGCCATGTTACGTTGTTACGAGCAGATATTAACTGGTTACTTGTAAGTTACTTGCAGTTATCCAGGGCGCTAGCAAGCCTAGCAGCTTAGTTAAAGTCCATGGCTGGAGTCTGGGGATGGAAGCTGTGGGGTTGCTGCGTTGGTAACACAAACTAAAACCCGACAAGACAACTTAACTTTCAGTGTGAACATTACTATACAAAGGGACATGTCCTCCCTTGTTCTATACGTGTCCTAAATTATTCTTGCTTGTTTTGTGAATGAAATGAAGTTGAAGCTGTTTAGCATGTATATTAACGTTCATCACTTTAACCTGTTTTTGCTGCTGAGCCACAAGATCGACAGCTTTTTGGACCTTATTGGAGGGGCGTGAGGGTCAATTACGTATTTTCCCCCCATGGAGTTGTTGTGTGTGGATTGGATATGTTCAGTGTGGTCAGAATGCATCCCTGACCACCTTCAGAGGTTGTTTGGCACATCGGATCACAAACTGTCCTCAATGCGTTTCGAGAGCATTTAAACCTGTACTTTTATGTGATTAAGCTCTATCTGATTGAATTCCAATGACAAAAAAATGCATTAGAATGCCAGGTGGAGAAGAGGACCCTGGTTCAGTGCTGGCTGACTTTCAAAGGCTGCATGCAAAAATGTTGTCTTTAAATTATGAGCTCCCAGCAATTTGCACGATCACTTTCTTTTTTAGCTGAAACCAGCAGCCATGTCCGGACTTTAAGCTGTGATGTAACACCCTCTCAAAATACTATATCTGGGTCCAATATAATATAAGAAAAAACAATTTAACTTTCTTTCTGATGCTTTTCTACCAATAAGAAAGACAAGAGGACATGGCAGCAGTTGATAAAGTATTTCAAACAAATGAAGAAAAAGTTTTGGCTTTTATGAGTGGGTGCAAAGATTAACTAGGTTAGCACCCATTCACTAAAACCAAACTTTGCGATGTCCCTGATAGAGGTTCTGTTTTTATAATCGTTTTAACCGAGCAAGAGCACAGCTGATACTGCCGTCTACATCCAGTTGGGATTTGGGTATCCCTTGCTCCAAGTTCATGGGTGGTTTTGTATAAAATAATAGAGACTGATTTCAGTAAAGTTTCTTCATTAAAGAGAAATCTTAGGCCAGCTGTAAAATTGTTACCCAAAGTCTTCAATGTAAAAATCCATCCCTATTTAAAGACCAACTTCCTGGTTCAACTTTGACCCGCTGTGCAGCTTTCATGTGCAATAGGACATTTCAGGTGTACTTATTTTGGGCTTAAGCAAAGGCTGGACTGCTGCTTTGTGTGGTCCTCTGAATACTTGTTTTCTTGTCCTGTCGGACTTGAATTGTGACAGTGTCTTGGTGTTTGGTGGTGGTGTTCAAGTTGAAAACCAAGGGAGTGTGTATGTTTAGAAAACATGCTAAACATTTGTACATGCAACTTTAAAAAAACTCTTTAAAAAATCAGTCATGTTGGCGCTTTCCTTAAGCGGGTGAGCTGGTCTTATTTCAGTGGCGCCAGCCTTTCTGCTTTTATAATAGAGTTATGAGCGTGTGCTGTGGCCAAAGAAACTCTTTTGTGGCCAACTGTATTGTTTCATCATGTTTAGTTCCTTGTTAGCTAGCTGTGACATCTGTCTTTGCTTTGTTTCTGAGTCCGCTTCCAGTGGAAGAAAGTTTTCCATTACCTACACAAATCAGAGGATCATCATTCTCAGAGCCGTCTAAATGATACAACTTTGTCTTCCAACCACAAACAAGAACTTCATTTTTGCCAAAAATCAGACTTTTCCCACAAGGAGTGAGCTGTCATGGAAACAGGGTAGTAAATAATCACAGGCTTATGTAATTTGTTGGGATGAAATTGGGGTTGCTGCCGCATTTGTATTCCTGCTCCCAAATACACAGGGTTCCCAGCTCTGAAGAGTGTAGGAAGAGGAAATAGATGCTCAGGACTCACAAAATACATTTTGTTCAGCAAATATGATAAATTGGAAAGATTTGTTTTTTCATCCTGGTTTGTAAAATTCCTCCCATTTCCTTAAAAGTCATTAAACAATATGACTCAACTAACAGCAAAGTTACCCTGCCAGTGTTGATTTTGGCAGCTATTTTTAATTTAGTCTTAGTCCTAAGACGAAAATGCATATTAGTTTTAGTCACATTTTAGTCATTTTTATCCTTCATAGTTTGTCTAGTTTTAGTCGACAAAAACTGAAAATAATTTTAGTCCATTTTTAGTCATGCAAAACTCATTACATTTTACAAAATAAGAATGTCATGCGAGAGTGTGAGGTTCTGTCTTTTACCCCAGCAATAAGTGTTTCCACTGTTAAGAAAATCAAGACACCAACAAACAGTTTAAATGATTTAATTAAACTGCTAAATTATCTCAGTGAAATCAGATTGGTAAGAGGTCCTTTGAAATGCAATTATAAAAAAGTCCTTCAGATAAGAACGTCTTTGTCCCAGTACCTCAGTGGACAATAAATCGTTCAGGGAAGAGGAGTACTCAAGTCTCAGTGTGACGTCAGGGGAGAAGGGGAGGGGCCCCGCAGCCGTCGGCCATTACGTTTTACACCTGGGAGGGGAGTGTGTGCGCACGTGCACGTCACATGCATGAGCATGACACGTCAATCAAAGACCAGGATGCACTGTTTACAGTTTGACAGGCAGACAGGATGCGCAGTTGAGGGAAAAATCAGTATTTATCACAACGTATATTTCGTCACAGTTTTTCTCATCACAGATCTGTTTTCAGCTCCTCTTCGTCTCATCTTTGTCATGAAAAAAGGGTTCGCTGACGAATAATTTTTTTAACACTGCAAAGAATTAGGGTTGGAAGAGCTCTTGAATCTCAGAACATAAAGTTCCCAGGAATGATGACCCCTACATTAAAATGATCTGTCTGTTTTCTAGATCGTGGGCTCGTCACTCCAACGGACAGCGAAAAAGTCTTCATGCAGAGATTCAGAGAGATTCTGAAGGAAAACGAGTTCGATGTGTAAGTCCCTCATTCTTGGCCTGATCTGTTGTTGTGGTAACAGTTGCAGGGGGGTATGAAAAAATATCAATCAGTTGAAATTTATCCCGAAAGTCAGTTTCCTCATTTTTTCTGAAGAAAGCCAAAGAAGGGAAACTGTGACTTTTGCGAGACAGGTACGAGGTTTTAAAACAAGCACAAGTTGCTTCCAGGTACATTATTGAGACACGTCTGTCACAGACTACATGCGGCACAAGTTTCTC
Source organism: Naso vlamingii (assembly GCA_029822935.1). Lineage (NCBI taxonomy): Eukaryota > Metazoa > Chordata > Actinopteri > Acanthuriformes > Acanthuridae > Naso > Naso vlamingii. The sequence goes on from JAPQLA010000010.1 coordinate 2,476,349, forward strand.
TCTCTTTTGGTTTTTTGTATTGAATGTATTTTTCTGTATTGAATTGTATTGAAGCTGTTACTTGTCCTCAGTTTCCCTGTAACCCCTCGGCTTCATGTTAGCTTCTTCGTCCACCTCTTCTTTCCTCTCAGAGAGGGAGTGAGAGCAGATGCTGGAAAACGCTGGAAGGAGGGATGGAGAAAGTGAAGTCAGAGCAGATGTAGGAAGTGGGGTGGAGACAGAACGGGTGTAGGAAGAAGAGAATAAAATGATGTCAGTGAGGTTACACACACACACACACACACAAACATACAAACATACAGGCACGCACACAGTTTACAGGCAGAAAGTATTTCCTGTTATAAATTGAAGTACAGTTGGCTTGGAGGCCGTGCATGCCTCTGCGTCAGATCCAGATGGCTTCTATTCACTGACCTCTGATATCAGACAGGAATGGTGTGGGAGCAGTGTGGGCTTCATTGTCGAGCAAGGCTTGTCTGATGAAACACACACACACACACA
>JAPQLA010000010.1:2505543-2527655 GCA_029822935.1 Naso vlamingii
TAGCTTCCCAGTTTATCTGCCATTCCCTAAGTTCTTGATTTGGTGAACAATTAAACATGAGAATTTGAGTTTTAAGTATATTTACTTTATAACCTGAATATAAACCAAATCTTTCCGGAGTTTACGTAAGCTGCTTAAATGAATTAACTGGGTTTTTGAAATAAATCATAATATCATCAGCAAACAATCCTATTACATGTTTTTGTTTATTTATGTCTATACCTTTTATTGAGGGGTCTTGTCTAACCATCTGGGCCAATGGCTCAATGTATAGGGCAAACAGCGTTGGACTAAGGCAGCAGCCCTGTCTGGTTCCTCTCTCCAGGATAAATCTCTCTGACAGAGAGCCATTGGCTTTTAGCCTCACTGTCGGTTTGTTATAGATAGACCTGATGCACTGAATTGACTTATTATTGAATCCAAATTTTTCCAGAGTTAAATATAAAAATTCCCAATTGACTCTATCAAATGCTTTTTCTGCATCTAAACTAATCAAAGCTGCTGGTATTATGTCTTTATGTATTTTATGTATGATGTGTAACGTTCTTCTAATATTATCTCGCGTTTGTCTATCCCTAACAAACCCACATTGATCCTTATTTATCAAGTCTGATACAAATGTTTGGAGTCTATTTGATATAATTGAAGTGTACATTTTGTAATCAACATTTAATACTGATATCGGTCTATAATTTTGGCAATATTCCTTGTCTTTTAGGGGTTTGGGGAGAACTGTAATAATTGCTTCAGTCCAGGAGGGGGGGATTTTGTCATCACTCATAACCCAGTTGAAAGTACTGTGGAGTAGTGGTGTTAGTTCTTCACTAAACTTTTTGTACCACTCGGAGGGGAATCCATCGCTACCAGTTGCCTTATTTGATTTTAATTTGCCAATTGCTTTCCGAATTTCATCCGCATGTTACATGTTCATTTTGTTTTGTGCCTATTGAAGGTAGGTCTAGGGAGTCGAGGAAAGTTTTAATATCTTTCCGATTCGAAGCTGATGACTCAGTGTAGAGTTCTTTGAAATAGTCTCTAAAAATATTTTCAATTTCTTTTGGTTTATATTTGGGCTGGTTAGTTTTTGGATCACAGGTTTTATTGACTGTGGTTTCTGCTTGTTGTTTCCGTAAACATCTCACCAACAATTTCATTGCTTTGGGACCTGATTCATAATAGTTCTGTTTTAAATATCTTGCTTTTGTTTCTGTTTCATGTTGGAATAGATTGTTAATTTCCTTTCTCACCTCATTCATTCGTTTGTTAACTTTTGGGTCAACATTTCCGTTTCCCTTGTGTTTCTGTTCCAAATGTCTCAATTCCTCTATATGATTTTTATACTGTTTTATTCTTTCTCTTTTGAGATTACTTGTAATTGCGATCAGTTTTCCTCGTATCACTGCTTTTAGAGCATCCCACGAATTAGCTGGGTCTGTTTCCCCATTATTGTTTTCCTCCAAATAAGTCTTTATGTCTGCCCTAATTTGTTCAACAACTGATTTATTGTTTAATATCCCCACATTCAACCTCCAAATTGTATCTTTGTGTGTACTGTTCAACTGTATCTTCAAATAGATGGCACTATGGTCAGACACATCTGTCACTCCAATCCAACAATCTTGTATTATATCTCTCTTTTCTTTCTGCATAAAAAAATAGTCAATCCTGGAGTAAACAGAATGTGGCATTGAGTAATGACTAAAATCCCTCCATGGTGGATGTAATTCTCTCCACACATCAAAAAAGCCCAACTCCTCCCATGTATTCCTAACCAGTTTTGTGATGGACTTCTTATTTCTCTTAAAACTAGTTGTGTCCATGTCATAGTCCATTAACACATTAAGGTCTCCCCCACATATACATATGCCCTCTACCTCCAATACAATGATGTCAAATAGAGACTTAAAAAAAATCCTTATTACTTTCAGGTGGGGCATGTACATTTACCAACGTTATAATTGTTTGGCCTATTTTTCCTTTTACAATAATATAGGTTCCTTCTTTGTCTTTTATTTCCTTTAGGCACTCAAATTTGATTACGTTAGACATCAGTATTGCTACTCCTCTTTTACGAGCACTGGAGTGTGAGCTGTAAAAGGTGTTCTTGAAACCAAATTTCTTTAACTTCTCATGTTCTGCTTTTGAAAGATGAGTTTCTTGTAGGAAGTTTATCTGCGTCTTTTCTTTTTTAAGTTTGGTCATTATTTTAGCTCTTTTGACTGGGTTTCCCAGGTCATTAACATTCAAAGAAAGAAACTTAATTTCTTCTTGTTTGGTATCCATAAATCACTTTTGTTGTATTAACTTCGTGAAGATTCATCCACAGGCTTTCAGTTAAACATTCAGGAACCAACAACATTTTCAGTAGCTGTTCATAACTTATTTGAACTATATACAAAGAAAGTAACCTCCATAAAGAGATGTCAACAACCCTCCTCCTCTGCTGACTCTCTTTTTGTTTTGAGGGGGAAAGCCTTACGTAAAAAAAGGGCCCCATCCAGTAATGAGATTTAACCCATGTAGGATTAATATACCCATACCAGTCCTTGCAGCTGTGTTTCAGTCCCTCTTAAGCCAACAGTCTATTTACCTATAACCCACCAAAGTAACTAAAAGTATACACTCAGCTAAACTTTACCTTTCCTTAGCAAGTGATATCATTCTCATGTCCAATTTAACTCAGGCTTATATTAATGTATGCACTCATCCTGTGTTGTTTCCCCTCAGTTGAAATTCCTGCAGTCATCCTCGCGCGCGTCTACTGGCCTCCCCGGTGCGTCCGCCCCTGGTATGTTTCCATGTTGCGGGCCCAGTCGACTGGAGCCTCTCAACAAGCGTAGCTCCCCCGCTGTTGGTCCCCGTATTATCCACATCGTATCCTCTCCCCCGGACCGGAGGTCGCTGGCTGCCTCTTCTGCACTGCCATAGGTTTTCACCCCGTTGGCCCAGTGGATACACATCTTGTGGAGAGGTGTCTGAAAGCGGATGCCTTCTCTCTTTAAGATCTTCTTAATGTTGGAGTACGCTTTACGTTGTTGTAGCATCCTCTCTGAATAATCGTGGTCAAAATAAATCCTGTTTTCTCCGAGGGTGATTGTTTTTTTCTCCCACGCTTTTTTCAGTATCATCTCCTTTACAGTGAACTGTTGGAAATTAATAACAATCTATCTGGGAGGCTGGCCAGATTTTGGCTTCGGAGCCAGGGCTCGGTGCACTCATTGAATCTGGAGGTCCGAGTTTATAGAAAACTCTTCACGGAGCCATTTATCCATGAACTGTGCGACCGAGTCGCTCTTCGACTCTGCCTCCTCTTGAATACCATAAACCCGTTAATTATTTCGCCTGGACCTCGATTCTAAATTGTCTAGTTTGTCCACGAGAATTTTTTGCTCTTGCATTATTTCCTGTAGTGCACAGTTTGCTTCATGACTCCTCGACTCGATCTCCTCTGTGCGCGTCAGAGCAGCACTTATCTTCTCATCCTGTTCTCCAGTGTCCGTGGTTATTTTCGCAAACTTCTGATCGATGTCTCCCTTGAGTTCTGTCAGTTCATCTCTCATCTGCGCTGTAATTTCGTCTTTGAATGTTTTTAGGTCCGTCTTCATTTCTTTTTGCAGGGAATTTGTTTGCTAATGCCGTCCAGGCTGCTTTGGAATGTGGCCATGCTAGCTTCTGGTGTTAGCTTGCTCTTGTTAATCACTTGGTTTATTTCTTTACCTTGGGTGTCCGGGTTCTTTTTATTCTTTGGTTTTGTTGACACTCGACTCATATTCTCAGTTTTTGAGTTCATCGGCGTCTATGTCTCGAGTTTTAGTGGAGTTTAAAGTGTTAGCATGCGGGAGCTCCTGACTTACGCGTCCATGCTGCTCTCCTGTCCCACCAGAAGTCCTGCTCTAACCTTCTTATGTGTTTAAATTTCAAGAAAGGGAAGCAATTTTTTGATCAAACTTCACAAATCATGTCTTCACAAAGTGAGAACCTGTGCCTAGTGATCACAAGTAGAATTTTTCATGACCCAAAAATATTGTGAACAAAGTGATATAGAAGCTCCCCTTTAAAAACTTGTCTAAAATACTGTTTTTGTTTTTTGTTTTTTTCAGGTCACATTAAACAACTACTCTTTTGAGAACGTGGCGTTCCATGTACTCCACCAGCGCTTCCCCGTGTACAGCCCTCGCACTCTGTCCGACTGGTTCGACCACAACACAGACCTCTACAGGTTTGTGCCAAGACAAACGCATTGCATCAGGAATAAGAAATGTCATCACATTTTAGTTAAACTGTATTTTATTTTGGGGCATTCTGATGTTTTTTTAAACCCACACAGCACATTTTTTGTCTGTTTTTTTTTTTTTTTTTTTTTTTTGAATCAGCATGACTTGTGGTACTTGAATTATTATTTATTATTTTCTTTGAATTTTTTTCCCCACATGAATTCAAATAGATAGGCATGGACACCAAACACTTAAGGCATACATACAGGGTGCCCATTGTGCCCATTTCCAGCTTTATATTTTTATTCAGTGCCTCCACAAGAATAGCTTTGCGCGATTTACTGCTGAAAAGGTTCCTTATTGATTTTTTACTGGCCCTTTATGGAACCACTTAGTCTATCATCTATCTGAAACAAGCAATTTTAGTTTGCATCTTTTTAAGGCTCCATCTTGGTGAAACTGCACCATATTTTAAGGAGGAAATAGCTCAGTGATTTGTGGACTTTCTTTATGGACATATAGCTGAAGCTTTACCAACATGTAACTCATGTAACACATAACTAACTTTGCTGGCTGGGGCTGCTGTTAGCCATGCAACTTAATTGACTATGTAAGGACTGTGAGTACAGAGCAGCCGTATGTGTTTTTGTAGCCCAGACTTTTGGACCAAAGTGTGAAGGAAGTTTAGGCCAAGGCTGCAGGGAGGGTCAGCTCATTGGCCCATGGGGTCCTCAAAAGCTCCTCCCAGAGAGAGTCAACTGTTTGGATCACTAAATACGTTAGCTGTAGCTGTGGTCAGCCAGCTGTGCAGCTAACAGTTTTTTATCTGCCATCCTGGTCCTAGAAACCTCCCAGCAGTCCAAAGCTCCTATGCAAGAAATGTAAAACTAACACATTTCCTCATTGCTCCAAGCTCCTAGTCTGAGCTAACAAGTTACTTTGAGCATTGGTCAACACTACAGTAACAAGAAAAACTCCATGATGAAAATGTGTAAACCATAGAGAGTTCAGGCAGAGCTGCCAGGGAACATCAGAGGGAAACCAGAAAATATTTTTTCAGTGAAGTGTGATCCAGATCAGAGTCCTGGTCAAAGCTGCTGTAGACCACCTCAAAGAGTGGGTGGAGGGATGCGTTCCTGCATTTTGTGGCCATGCTCCATACCTGTAGCACAGTCTACAAACTGACAGTGACATTGTTAAGTCCTTGTGACAGTAGAAAATCTGTTGCCTGAAATCCTTCTGGTCACACCTCCTTATTTTCTCTTTGTTTATTTACTTAACTGTATCTTAGTAAGGGTCTTTATAAAGTGTTGGTTAATAAAAACAGGATATTTTAATGATTGTGTTTGTCAGGTGGAAAATGGTGGACCACTATATCAGCCATCTTCATGGCACCATGCAGCTCCTTCAGCAGCAAGACATCATCGGCAGAACCAGCGAGCTGGCCAGAGTGTTCGGGATTCAGTTCCTGCACGTTTTGACCCGAGGATCGCAGGTACCAACACACACCTCGCACATTTTAGACACCTTGATTGGTGTTTATCCTTGAAGTTATCAGAGGATTACAAATGGTTCTACGGTTGACGCTGGCCAATGTGATAGTAGAAAGGATACTAGTAACAAATTAACGTGTATTCATGTTTTGTTATTATGTGAAAGCTGCTTAAAGCTGTAGTGACCAGTAATCTGTCAGTTGGTCCAGACTGAAAAATCCCAACAACTACCTGATGGACTGCCTTAAGATTTATTCAGATATTCCTTGTTCTCAGAGGATTTATCCTACTGATATTGTTGATCCCTTGAGTTTTACGTTTTGAGTGAAATAAGTCCACATTTGTTAATGGATTGCTATAAAATTTAGTTCACATATACATATCCCCTCAGGAGGAATTGAAATGGCTGGGGTGATTGCTTGAATTTTTACTCAGCCCCATTATCAAATCAAAATTTTTATTCACCCGTTGTTTATGCATACCAAAAAACAGTTTGCACTGCGCTAATATTTCATGTTGGGAAATTGTTGGAAATCATTTTACTTTGTCATCACCTGTTCATGTCACTCTTTGTTAACTGGAACTGCAGCAGTGCGTGGCTCTTTAACAAATGCATAAATAATGTGTATCAAAGTCAAAAAAAAAAAAATCTGCAAATTAGTTTGAAGATATTATTGCAACACTAGAAAATTATTAAATACTTTTTTCCCCTACAGTACCGAGTTGAGTCAATGATGCTACGTGTGGCCAAGCCGTTGAACTACATCCCTGTGACACCCAGCATCCAGCAGCGAGCCCAGCAGAGGGCGCCTCAGTGCCTTCCTCTGGTGATGGAGCCTGAGTCGCGTTTCTTCAGTAACTCAGTGATTGTACTAGACTTTCAGTCGCTCTATCCCTCCATTATCATCGCGTACAACTACTGCTTCTCCACCTGCCTAGGCCATGTGGACAGCCTGGGAACGTAAGGACATGACAAATCCACACACCTACACTCCAGCTTGTTTAGGTTGCATATCTGCCAGCAAAGTCTCCTTCTCGCTCTGCCTTCCTTTCCTCATTATTTTTAATGGAACAGGCATGCTGAGAGCTCTGCGTGTTGTTCACAGCTCAGAGCAGTCAGCACTGCAAGTTAGGATATATTTCAGTTTTTTTCACCAGGATTACTGTAGTTGCATAGCAACAGCAGGAGCCATGAACACCACTTTCCAGCATGCATATGTCTGCTTCTCCAGCAGGCTTTATGCGTTTCATTCTCAGCAGAGTAGAAAGTGGCATGTTGCCCAGAGGCTAGCTGGAAATTTGAGAATATTCGACTCAGCTGCAGCACCTCTGATTCAATATGGGTTCTTTTCCACTACCACACTTAACTCTTCATTTAACGAATATCAACTCCAAAAATTATGCAAAGAGAAGCATCATGTTCAAACATTTTTGAGTGCTGAAATGATTTCTGGATTGATTAATTAGATGACTGATGAAAGTTAATCAACGACAAACATTCTCTGTTGAAAGAATATGCATCAGAAGACATTAGAACAATACCATGACATTGTGATGGACAATTTTTTCTGTGTTTTCAATTGACTGAAAAGAAGAAAAATATGAATATACCGATAAATTTGTCTATGAAACAATACCTTTGTTTTTTGTTTTGTTCCTGTTGCGGTATAAATGTTGGGACCCCTTAAAGGTGTCCAACCCCCAGGAAGGAGATGACAGAGTTAATCACTGAGCTTAATCAATAAGTTAATCCACTGATAATGAAAGTAACCATTAGTTGCAGCCCCCTTATGCTGATTATAGTCACATATAGTCACTCGTTTTTCCAGATTTGACCTGTTCCACAGTTTCTGTTCATGCCTCAGCAGTCAGTCCCAAAGCTGCTCTCACAGGGGTCAGGCTGTTTGGCTTTACACACCTGTCCACCCTGAGGCTGCAGCCTGTGAGCGGAGAATACTGCAGTGCTGCCAGCAGCTCAGTGACAACACTCCTAAAAAAAGGAGTTTCTTCTCTAGAATGAAGTTTACCCACATCTGTCTGTTGTAGGCCGGATGAGTTTAAGTTCGGCTGCACCTCCCTGCGGGTACCTCCTGAGCTCCTCTACCAACTCCACAACGACATCACCGTCTCGCCAAACGGCATTGCCTTTGTCAAGGTACAGCACCTTCTCCCCATCCACTCTGACAAGATCTCACCTAGCAAATAAAATAGTTGGCTCGAGTGCGATAAATGGACTGCATTTATATAGCACTTCTGTAGTCTACAGACCGCTCAAAGTGCTTTATAATTACCTCATTCACCCTTTCACACACACACTGCCATGCAAGATGCTGTCTGCTCATCACGAGCAATACAGCCCTCAAGAATATTTTTTAGGCTCACCCATTTGCACACACTCACACTGATCCTACTGCCACTGGGAATAACTGGGGTTTCTGTAGGGCTCACACCCCAAGTATGAATCATCTCTGAGAGTCCTCTGGCTGTGCTGGTTTAGTATCGGTCATCAGCGGCTGTTCAGGAGAGCACGATTATTCGAATCGCACCTCCCGCTCTTCCTCCTTCCATTCATTCTTTTTATTTATTCACTCACTGCTCCACACTCCTGACTCCAGTCTGGCAGTGTCATTACATAACACAAAACACACACACACACACACACACACGTACACAAACGATTACTGCTCAGTGAACACTGATGTTTAATAGGGTTATGAAAAGAAGGCATGGAGGGAATCAGGTTTGATCAGGATCTGACTTTGGCAGAAACCAGCCTGATGTTAACGTCGCTGAAGCTGATTATTATTTTATTTGTTGACAACTACATGTATACTGAACACTTACTATACACACTGTATGTACTGCTTGTATTATATCTTTAACTTAACAGGGAACTGTTTTGCAGCAGGCATAAAAAATGATGAAACCCTCTCAAGTTAGTCGTCAATCATCACTGTTCTGTGAAGATGGTGTTTTTTGTCCTCTGCTGTGTTTCCTCAGTGTGTCCTTGTTTGTACTCCTCACCCATTTGTTGTCTGTGTCCAGTCCTCGGTGCGTAAAGGGGTCCTGCCCAGTATGCTTGAGGAAATCCTCAACACGCGGATCATGGTGAAGCAGTCGATGAAAACCTACAAGCAGGACAAGGCCTTGATGAAACTCCTAGACGCGCGGCAGCTTGGACTCAAGCTAATCGCCAACGTCACCTTTGGCTACACTGCCGCCAACTACTCTGGACGCATGCCCAGTGTGGAGGTAAGCTCATCAAAGGAGCTGTATCAGCTGTCTACACTGACCGTGTGGAAGAGGAAGAAGAAGGCTAAAACATTCTGCGGTCCGCCGTTCTAGAGTTTAGAACAGGGCTATTCAATTACAGTTCAGTTTGGCCAGATTTTAAAACCAAGAATTTAGCTGGGCCAGACATTTTCAGCAGCCGGTAAGCTGCAGGTAATGACAAATTTTGAACCAACGCAAATGAATGTAATGAAAAGCAGGATACGTTTATTCATGGCTTCCCTTTTAAATTTCATCACATCTGACATAGGTACATCACAAAGTACATGGAAATAGTTCAGCTCCAGTTGTGGGATTCAATCAGGATTGCCACTTTTGCAGCCCTCTCCCGTGATCTTTCTGGAAAATTTGTCTGGAAAGTCTGATGTTTCTCAATTTGGTGCCTCCAAACAATGTATTCTTTATATATCGCAACACACTCATTCACAAATTAAACACATACATTTGACTTTGGGATCTGGCGTTAAAGTAAACAAGTATTTTTCAGTCCAGACAGGTTTAAACCAACAGTTCTTTTGGTCAGTTTCACGTTTTGGGGTTAGAAAGACTATAGGACTACTACTGCCACTACTAGAAACACATTTACAACACAGCACTGAATTGTGGGTTGAATGTTGCAAGGCTGCGCGGAGTGTTGCTGTGTCTTGAACGTCTTAAGGAATTTCTGTTGGCTAACACAGGATGTTTTTCTCGGTTCTTCTCTGCTTTCCTGGCTGGGCCACATGTGACCCACAGGCCCCCATTTGAATAGGTCTGGTTTAGAACATTCAGAAAAAAATAAATCAGTAAATCAAAAAGACAGCAAAAACTACAACAACAGCTTTGTGTCAGATGTTTTCAAATTCCAAATATCACCATATTAAGTGTTTATCTGTGGTTCTTTTTGGAGAAGTGTAATGGATATGACTCCACATATTTCCATGGGGAAAAAATTCATTACTGGTGTTCTTGCAAATCTCTAATGACCTGGACTGTTGTTTCTTGGGAAAAAATGCTAATAAGTGTGAAACAGATATTTCTGTAAAGCAGTTGCACCAATGTTTCTTAAAATCTCGTGTGTCACTTCTCATCTGTGTTTTTCAGGTTGGAGACAGCATCGTCCACAAAGCCAGAGAGACCCTGGAGAGGGCCATCAAGCTGGTCAATGACACTAAGAAATGGGGAGCACGTGTTGTGTACGGAGACACCGACAGGCAAGCAGTCATTCTTTCTTTTCTCAGCATCCCATCTTTGAAAATCTGGTCACTTTTGCATCAGCAAAGCAGAGTCATTTATGCTCGGATTGACTCATGCATAGTCACGTCAGCCTTGAGCCACAACTGATACACTGATGATTCCTGTTTGCTGTCTCTCAGCTTGTGTTAACACTGAGCAGTTCCGTTCAAGTGTCACTATTTCCTCATGATGTGACAGCCTGTGATAGCACCTTTGCTGCTTCCACATAGAGCTCACTTTGAACAAATTCTGTCTTTTATTGCTTTGACAATTAGCTGAAAGGCACTCATTAATTCTCATGATAATAAAGAGTGCAGCTATCGTATTTCTTCAAGCAATGATACTTAGTTTTTGTTTCTGCAGTGTTCCTGATAAAAATGTGAAGTTTTAAACTGTAGGAATCAACTTTTTTCTCTGTTGTACTTTGTTAATTAAGCAAAATCATCATTGTGATCATTGAAAACAAAGAGGAGGCCTGGGTCTGTATTTTATGTGTCAGGAGGAAATCAGACTTATTTCAGACAGGATTCTGCCTTTATTATAACAGAAAGTAAGACATGCTGCATGTAATGCAGCACACAGCGGTTCACGGTCCACACCAACTCTGTGTGTGTGTGTGTGTTTTGCAGCATGTTTGTTTTGCTGAAGGGAGCCACCAAAGAGCAGGCCTTCAAGATCGGCAATGAGATCGCTGAGGCAGTGACTGCAACCAACCCCAAGCCAGTAAAGCTTAAGTTTGAGAAGGTAGTGCACACACACACACACACACACACATACACACACACACATACAGAAAAATACACCAAGATTTGGATGTGGATTTGTGTTAGTTTGTGTCAATTTTATTTCTTCATTTGCATGTTTAAATGTAATTGTGTGTGTGTGTGTGTGTGTGTGTGTGTGTGTGTTTTCCCCCCAGGTGTACCTGCCCTGCGTCCTGCAGACAAAGAAGCGCTACGTGGGCTACATGTACGAGAGCCTTGACCAAAAGGAGCCTGTATTTGACGCCAAAGGGATTGAGACAGTGCGCCGCGACAGCTGCCCCGCTGTTTCCAAGGTAACAGGCAAACCAACCCACACCCTCCCTCCCCATTTCACTGGGCCGTACACCAATCACAAGCGTTCCAGCTTTCTTCCCGCTCTCGTTTACTCAGACTGCTTCACACATGCCAGTCAGGGGGAAGGGACGTGACTGTTTTGTTACTTTACACTGAAATGTTCCAGTGTTTATTCTGCCATTACGGCTGAGTCGGCTAATCATATTGAAATATTATGGGGTTAAATAGCAAGTCAGTATCATTTTTGCTTCATATGAATCATGCTTGGTTTGAACCACTTCATCTCCCTTTTTTTACATTCTCCATTCTCAAATTTTTTGTGAACTCCTCTTCTTTCATGTCGTGAATGTGTCTTGTCCCCAGATTCTGGAGCGTTCCATTAAGTTGCTGTTTGAGACTCGAGACATCAGTCGAGTGAAGCAGTTTGTGCAGCGTCAGTGTATGAAGGTTCTTGATGGCCGGGCCAGCATGCAGGACCTGACCTTTGCCAAGGAATACCGAGGCAGTGGCTCTTACCGGCCTGGAGCTTGTGTGCCTGCCCTGGAGCTCACCAGGTTTGTTTGTGTGTGTGTGTGTGTGTGTGTGTGTGTGTGAGTAGCAGAAAAGAAAGAGAAAAGAGCTTGTTGTCAACAGATACAGTAGTCAGTGGGAATCCAATTACTCCTTCTTCACAGTGCTTATTGTCTGGCTGCACTAGCCTGCATGTACAGTACCTGAGTCTGTTGCTAGGCAACGCAGCTCTTAATGGATGGAAAAAAATCTGATTTCAGAGAAAAATATCTAGCCTCATTCATGAGCACTGCTTCAGTTTACAGTCATGTGTTTGTTAGGTGGATCATTGTTGATGTTGCTGCATTGATCATAAATATTGGTAAACAATTGGCTTTGTATTTGAGTGACTTGATCCGTGTCACAGTGTTCCACACTAGCAGAGCTGCCGTAGAGCACAGGTCAAACAAACTCAATTACAGTCCAGTTTGTTGAGTTCATTGTGTTTTCTTTCATCTCAGACGCATGATGGCGTATGACCGCCGCCTGGAGCCGCGTGTAGGTGAGCGGGTGCCCTACGTGGTCGTGTATGGGATGCCCGGCGTGCCCCTCATCCAGCTGGTGCGTCGGCCTATGGAGGTGCTGCAGGACCCTAGCCTCCGCCTCAATGCCACCTACTACATCACCAAGCAGATCCTGCCCCCACTGGCCCGCATGTTCCAGCTGATTGGAGTGGATGTGTTCAGCTGGTACCAGGAGCTCCCCAGGGTGAGACGGAGACAAGTTTCCATTCCACTCATCTACCCCTGCAGATGAGTCATGATAATAATTCACATTCTATATAACCCACATGACCTTCAGTATAAAAGGAGAAAATAAATGATGGCACAATCAAATCTGAATGGCCCTGAGTTTGAAGAACTGAATCGTAGTTATTTTCTGTCTGTGCTCGGTAAGTGACTGGTCAGAACAGACTGATGGTGTTCTCCTCCTCTCGTCCTTTTCATTCTGTATTTCAGTGGAAACAGAACAAAGGCTTGAGAGAAAATCTCTCATGCTTCCTGCTGTTGATCAAATGAGTCTAATCAAAGTGCAGCACTGCTGCTTCAGTCTTGGTATCAATGCTGAAGTCAGGTTCACTCTCACAGATCACACACGCCCCCTGCTGGTAGAGCTGAAAGCATTTTTGATCAAAAATAATGAATGACTGTGCAGCATTGCGTGACTAATGGTGACGGACACTTAAAAAAATGGATCCAACTTCATGAAGTAAGGCTTCAGTGATCTACTAGAAAATCCTAAGTAGTTGGTGGATGACTTTTTAAGGGTTTTCATGTGCGTATGATTCCTATGTGTGTTCGTCCACAGATCCAGAAGGCATCCTGCTCAGCTACGGTGGGTGGAGAGGACATGGGGAGGAAGGGAACCATTTCTCAGTACTTTACCACTCTACATTGTCCTGTGTGTGATGAGCTGACCCAGCTGGGCGTGTGCTCAAGATGCCGTGCCGATCCCCAGCGGGTCACAGTGACACTGTACCAGGACATGAGACAGTGGGAGTGTCAGCAAGACCAGCTGCTGAAGGTGAGAGACAATGGCTGAGGAAGATGAGGGGAGCTGGAAACCACCCAGCTCCACTCATCTTTTTCGTCTTCCTCGTCATTTTAGTCTTCCTCAGCCCTTAAAACAAGTCTGTTTTAAGGGCTGAGGAAGACTAAAATAGTGCAGTCCATTTACCGTCCAGGGGGATCTATTCACAGAAGGAGAATATTGTAATTATGTTTTCCTTAGTGTATAAATCCCTGAAAAGAAGTGTTTGTTTATTTATGCACAAGGCACAGCAGCATAACTTCATCAATTACTGAAATCTCCTGAAACACAGATGGCAACGGCCTTTCAAAATCCAGTGTTAATTGTAATACTCCGTGTTCCTCCACACATTCAAGAGGTCACACACAGTCTAGTTACACGTTGAAACTGTTTGGATTAGAGCAGCCGTTCTCCTAATAGATGCCGAGCGCTTTCTGAGCTTCTAAAAAACGTATTTCAGAAGCTAAAAGTTTAGTTCAATTTTCCCTCGAGAAATTTCTCTGCTGTCAGTAACAGTCTTTTTGTTTGCCTTTTTCCTGAATGTCTCACAGTACAGTATGTGCTACAATGACATAACTGCATGCATGGATATGTATAAAGTTGCTAAAAGCACCCTCTCTAACTTGCTTTGTAGACCCCCCCCCCGAGGCAAATCTTTAAAGCAAACACTTATCTTTACACAATGATACCATACACACACATACTACATACACACGCACTACATACACAGATAAAGCACTACCACAGTGTTGGTTGCACTCTGAGTTGGAGGGGCAGGTCAGCCAATATGAGTATCAACTGAAGTTTCCATCTTGCAGACTCCGCTTGTTCCTTCGCTTCCAAGTATCAGAGTGTATTTGTGTTCACGCTGCTTGTGTGTGTGTTTGTGTCCAGATCTGTAGGAATTGTGGCGGCTGTGCAGAGCGGCAGGTGCCCTGTGTGTCCCTGGACTGTCCCGTCCTCTACAAGCTGTCCCGCGCCAACAGACAGCTTTCCAAGGCCCCCTACCTCCGACAGCTGCTGGAGCAGTTTTGATTGGCTCCTGAATCCAGGAGTTCCCACTGATTTGGTGCTAAGTGCTGCCCCCAACCCCCCTGTGTTACGTTATCCATTCAGTTGTACTAGTTTCAACGGTGCTTTGATCGAATGCTGTTGAGTTTTCATTGTCTTGTAATTGTTAATAAGTATTTCTCTGCGTGTTAGACTGTCTGGTTTGAGTCTCCTGTGAGGAGCACCACACCCCTACGTCAGCCCTATCTACTTGCTTGTTTGCTGCCATCTCCATTAGCTGCTATGGGCTGAGCAAAGCTGATGCCTGTGGTGACACAGTGACAGACTGCTCATCATGGAACTGAGTGCAGTCCAATCAAGAATGACTTGTTTTAAGGATCTTGTACGCACTGTAGCAGTTTGAGGTCACTGATTTTTAAGGAGCTTCCTTTAAAGTCTCAAGACAGATTACATTCAAACCACTAATTGACTTTTCTTCATTTTTATATTGATAGCCGTCTTTTTGTAAATAGTTCTGTATGGCTCCATCTGTAATCTCACTGTGCTTTATAAAGACAAAAGCTTCGGCCATGAATGCGATCAATTCTGTGTTTATGCATTCTGCTAAAGCAGGACATTTTTCATGTTCTTTTAAGCCTTGATTGTATTATTGTCCATTTCTGGCAAATTTGACACTTCATACTCTATCTACAGAGTGTGGCAACTGGAAACCATTTCAGTTTTTAAAAAAAATCTGGGGCTGTTGCAATACTGTATTTTGATATTTATGTCACGAAGAGTCTATTGTTTTCTTGTGCATCTATGGTTTTGTGTGCGTTTCCAATTTTCACTGTCAAACCACGTCAGGAATTGATCTCATTTCTCCATATAGCCATACACAGGACCTGTGCATTTGTATAGATGTAAAAAACAATAATTGATGAAGGAGGTGTTTTTGTTGGTTTTTAATGTACATTGCTGTGGGTGGAGGTCTGAGATTGATATAATAAAAAGTCAACATATTAAAATGCCCTCTGTGTATTTAGTTTCCAAAAACACAAATGAATCACAGTGACAACAAATAGAGAACCACAAGCCACATGACAAAAACCAAAAAGAAATCAAGAATCTCATCTTTACAAAAGTGCAATAAAAAATGACTTCATTCTTATCTCACAACTATCATCACACTTTTTCAGCTGTTGATGAAATCATTGCAGTAGTGCAAAATAAAATTACAGTTATGAACCAGCAGTTTTTGGCAGCAGGGTGACGTGATGAAGAGGAGGGCGACTGTCCCTGGTTCACTCGTTCACTCTGCTCATGTGTCCTCAAGCAAGGCACTGAAGTCAACCAGCACCTGGGACTGTTTTCTAGCTTACCCTGACCTTGGACTTCACTGCAGGGCAGCAGGCCAACACTTTTTATGGAGAAATCAGTGACTTAATTTGCAGTAAACAATTTTTGTATTAAAAACAAAAAACAATCTGAAGTGTAGCAATAAAATTGAGAAGCTGATCATCCATCAGGAGAGGACCAAACACTTTTTAAAGATGCTGTGGAGTTTGTCAAAACCAAAACTTTGAGTTGATGACTGTTTGGGTGGTTTACAAGCTCCAAAAGTTTTGGTCAGTAGTCAGGGTTGAATTCACTGCATAATAAATCATCAGAACTGCTCATGAATATTGGAGTTTTCAGATTCTGGACAACAGACAGACACAGACATGTAGAGGCACGGCTCTTCTGTGGTTTAGTGACAGATCAACAGCACTTTGGAGTCACAGGAGGAGCTTTCAGTCTCTCTTCTCTCTGTCCAGTGAGAGCAGTAGTTTGCGTCTCGGGGAGTCTCCTACCAGGGGGATGGTGTCTGATGAAGAGGTGCTCCCTGCAGGCTCTGTCACCTGGATGTTAGAGGCCACTGAGCTGCCTGTTATACCAGTGATGTCAGATGGAGTGGAAGCTTTGCTGGGTGAACTGATGAGGCTTGCTGTATCATCCATTTCAATGACCTCAAAGTCTGCGTCGTTCCACTGATCAGCCTCGTTGTCCTGATCATCCTCCTCTATCTCGTCATTGGCTCCAGAGTCCAGCAGCGCCTGGAGGTATTCGCTGTCATCTGTATCAGGCCTGCCCCTGGCACGGGGTTTCCTACTCTGGCTGCTGGGGGCTGAGGCCAGCTTATACATGACTGGGAAGAGGATGGAGGTGAAAGTGGCAGTGATGAGCGACAGGTACATGAGCAGAGGCTGGTCGTGGAACTTCCCCAACAAGAAGCCTACAAGAGCAGGCAGCACCATCTCACCTAGCGCTGCACCCACCACAAAGGCTGCCGCTGTGTGGCCAGTCACTGTGGTGTACTGCTCCACCCAGGAGATGCCACTGGGAAAGGTGGTGGCCATGGATGCCCCGTACAGACCCGTGCAAACCCACAGGGCCACATTCTCCTTGCTGAAGAGGCAGAGAAGCAGTGAGGATACAGTGGAGCCCACGAGGCTGAGCAGGATCATGGTGCCAGGGTACATGCAGGCTGCAAAGAAGATGGCCAACCCCCTGCAGGCAGCAAATGTTGCCCAAAACAGTGAATTGAGCCCAGCTGCCTGGGACCGAGGCATGTGGGCATAGTCCTTGGCAAATGTGTAGATGAAGGAGCCGTATGCTACCTCAGCACCTACATAAGCGAAGAAGAAGAGGAAGAGCAGAACAACAAGAGCCATGTGATGTTTGGCCACCAGGGGCTTTCCTGACGACATGTGGGCTTTGTCACGTGAAATGCTGCTGCGAAGGTAGAGGATGAAGAAGAGGAAGGAGATGAGGAAGATGAAAGAGCCAATCACAATGTAGGCCCACATGGATTTGAGGGTGCTGGTCCTGCTGTGAACATAGCGGAGGATTGTGTGAAAATCGGAGGCTTTGGCGATTGACTCTGTGGTGACAGGAAGGGTAGAGTTGATGGGCAGGATTTCTGTGCTGTTGTTCCCATCGGGCCCAAACAGCAGCTTTGCTATGATCGGAGACGCAAAGGCCCCGGCTGCAAAGCTGAAGTGCAGAGCCTGCATGTGAGGGCCCGCCTGCTCACCCCACGTGTTCAGTATGAGGACATTACCACCTAATGAACAAGAAAAAAACAAAACACTGATAACATAAATTATTATTAACATTTATCATGGTGACACTTACATCAGCTACTACATGAAGCATTTCAGTTCCTGATCCTGTGAAACATGGATTAGGTTACAACAGGAAAAAAAAAGGTATTCAATAAATTAAAGAAATACTGAGGTCAGCAGGTAGCAGAGGTGAGTTTTGCAATATGTGCACAAATGATATCCTCAAACTAATTAGTTGTAGCTACAGCTTGGTTATCTCATAAAATGTGTTTAAGGAGCAGACAGGATAACAAAATGTGTTGGATTATAGAGACACAAAGTTCATCTCCATGTATCTACAGCTAGCTGACAGTGGGCTGTTTGCGGCTTACCTGAAAAGCAATTTCCTCGGAGGAAGAGCCTCCTGTTCTTTTCAGAGCACTTACTCAAAGAATAAAATACATCTGAATAAATAACATTGCTGTCTGGAGTCTAAATTTTGTGTTCATCTTTTCAAAGACCTGAAGGAACCTCCTACGTTCCTTCGTTGTTTAACTTCCTTTGTTTTTTGGGTTATTTACATACACAAAAGTCAGGATTTAATACTTCAAATGAGCTCAGGAGAAAAACCACGTAACTCTGGGCTGATTTAAAAAAAAAAAAAACTCGATCCACCCATGAGTTTGCATCAATAACAGCTAACATAAGCAAAGCCCTAGTAAGTGGTTAGCCAGAGACGGGGTACCTCAAGTTAAAGGTTGTAATTGTTGCTACAGTTGTCCTAAGTAACATTTTTATATTAACAGTGGGTCTGACAAGTGTGTGTAATTTGAAAGGAATCCCTTGTAGTGAAAAATCCATAAAGAATTATGGCCTGACTGATCTACAAAAACACTTCAGCACTTTTCAGATCATCTGCAGCAACAGAAAGTCACTGTACACTAACTGCTCAGCACCAGACAGCTGATTCATAAAGTCTGCTGATGCATTTAGCAACTAAAGAGCCTGATATTTCTTTTGAGGAACAGGTAGAGATACCAATACAGTTATATCAATGTTAATTACTATTAACATTATTACAAATGGGTGTAGCTATGTGCAGCCTGTTAATGAATGAAAAAATATCCTATTTTGTGTGCTTGTCCATGTCCTATTTGCTCATGTATTAAATAGTGTTGTCCTACCTGTATCCAGAACACCCATAGACATCCCAATGCTGGACATGAGGCCTGTGAGGAGCAGAGCCTGCTTACAGAAAGGGATCGCACACATTCCAAATGCCGTGAGCAGCATAGAAACACCTGAAAGATGAGATAACCACAGAGAACATGTCAGATTTTAGTGGAATTGGTGTTAAAAAAAGAAACTGTGATGTAAAGCAAGTAAATCTGCAGATCAAAGACATCTGTCACACAGCGTGGCGACCACACGCATGTCACTAAACACTAAACAGAGCCGCTAAGTTATAAATCGAGAGGCCTGCACTGCCAATGCCACTATATACATACATACACGTACAGCTGCATGTGCTGAGAAGTTACCTAGCAGGAGATGAGGGTTCATGCAGTCAAAGAGAATGCCACCTAAGAGGGAACCGCCAATGTAGCCTGCAGAGCGGCCCACGAAGATGTAAGAAATGTTGCTGATATTCTTCTTCACATTTACAGCCAGGTCCTCGAACGTGGGGCCCAGAACAGAGATACTCATCCCCTAGAAAAACCAGGGAGCAGCACCAGTTACAACGAGAAGGTAAAGTTAGTGTGTGTGAACGCTGCTCTGCATGTCAAACGAAATATCTACCTGTGGAAACTGTTTCTACGTCTCAAGTTGCTGGAGTTATAATTAAATTTACTTTACTGATCTTTATTGAACTGTATTAATTTTGTGGCTCACTATCATCCCTCTGCCCTGTTTTATATATCTACCTAAGTTAAGCATGACAACTGAATTTGAGAGGTACAGCTGTAATAAGCTCAATGCACTGGGCCCTCTGCAAACACTGAATTACAGTCAAAGATACAGCTAAGAGAAAAACTAACAACTCTGCCTCTTCTTTGAAGGATTTCTTCATGTATGATAACTGAATGTGATAAAAAGTTCTGAAGGACTGATAATGAATTCTGGCTTTTATGGTTCACTTTGACGCTGCAGAAAATGTTCCAGTTGATCTGAACATAACCATGTTTGACGACTTGTGCCAAAGAAGTCCAACGGCAGTTTTCTGGTTCAGTGATAAGGTGAGACTGTTGCTTTACCAACAGGGCACCACTTCTTCATTTAGAGATCTGTAAGTAAATGAACCTTAACCAGGGCGCTGTTGATATGACAAGGCTTGTGTGTATTCAAATTTCCCCTGAGTAAATGGAGAAGGGAAGGCTTCAGAAGCAGGCAGGTGCTCAGGTGTATGCCGAGGGATCATCACTGTCAGTCACTGAGATAATGTGGTTGAAGAGCAAGTTTTGCAACTGCCGATATGTAAATCCTGTCCGTGCAGGATACTGCAACGTTCAGTTTCCTGGATATCTGTCTGCCTGAACATTCCATCTGCTCCGATGTTGTGTGTAGCTCGACTCTTATCAAGATTTCACTTAAAGGCTTCCACAAGCGTCAGATTGCTGCTGGAATGACACAACCAGAGATACCAAGGAGTGCAAACCGAGGGACAGCATCACCACCTGAGCTGCCCATCCGCACTGGCTTCATATTTGGTTGACATGAAGAGCCAGCTCCACACAAATTACAGTTAATGAGGCGAAGGCCTAAAGACACACACACACACACAGATACACACACACACACACAGCTCCATGTAATGTTTTCCTATGGATTACCAAACCAAGGAAAGATGCAC
The DNA here is from genome assembly GCA_029822935.1 of Naso vlamingii. Taxonomy (NCBI): domain Eukaryota; kingdom Metazoa; phylum Chordata; class Actinopteri; order Acanthuriformes; family Acanthuridae; genus Naso; species Naso vlamingii. Next base: position 2,525,821 of record JAPQLA010000010.1, read on the forward strand.
AGAGCACAAGAGTGACCATCCAGCGGCCGCACGTTGCATATCCTCCTCTTCCACCACCGACCACTTCCACCCGGTCCTCGCATCCCGCTTTTGTCGTCTTTTTCACCGCCTTCAGAGCACTCTTCAGCCCTCTCCGGTCGTCCTTCCTCTTGTCAAACAGGGTGTCCTCTTCCTGGTCGTCGTTATCTTCGTCGTCGTCCATTCTGGCGAAACGAACGTGCTTCTTTTTAACGACGGTATCTCGTGCGGCGGACGAGGACATTCCGGTTTATTTTACCTGTTCAATCTACTCTGACTGCAGCTTGTGATGTCGCGCGGTCAGAGTGTCGTCAGCCCGCGAGCAAACAGTGACTGAGAGCGGCAGCTGACACCCGTTCGCTCGGTTCGTTGCCGTTTTTGCGCTTCTCGTTTGCAGCTTTCTCTGGGTTAAAGTCGTTACCAGAAGTCCGTCATGTTACAAACAGCAGAGCGGACTGAAGCGGCGCCGTCGGTGCCGCGGAGTCTCTCCATAGGCCGACGGCGAATGTATGGCTGCTAGACGTCTGTAAAGATCGTCTATTAGCGACGCGCTTCACTCGGCGTGTTAAACTGAGCGACCGTCCGAATGACGCAAAGATCACGGGTTAACGTCCCGTTTATCCATCGACGTCACTGTATAAACACACGTTACGACAGAGTAAAAAGGACTGAGGCGATCTAATAACCGTTCTGTGTATCCATCCCTTTCTCTTTTTTGTAAATGATTCGACAACCTCAGATGCCTGTAAACCGTATTTTTCTATATTTTATATGAAAGAATAAACCACAGAAGCTCATGAAAAACTGTATTTAGTAGAGCAAAGGTGTTTCTGAAGTCCTGGATTTCGTTGATAGCCTGCTGTTAAATGCCTTTCAAGTCAACCGGTTAAAACAATGTCTTAAAAACCTCAGCTCAGTGTGGTACTCATTCCAAATAATATTTTCAATAGAACTGGAGATCTCTCCTTTCTTTTGATTAGTAACACCCCCCCACACACACACACACACACTCCAATAGAAGACCAATCAATTTATCAGAATTTCAGCAGGCCCTTTTAGCTTGTAAGCTCGCTTGTCCACGATGTCTCACCTATCAAAGCCCTCCCCTGGAACAAATGAGACATTCTTATCAGACACAAATCCTTATTCTGTCTGAAATGGTTCCAAAGAGATATAAACCATTTTTACAATCCTTGAAGAATGATGCTATTTTGATCCATCTCACATTTGACGTAGGCTACATGCGCTATTGCTCTATTTACCTGAACTTCGTGAACTGTTGTTCTTCATTCAAAGTTTAAGTAGCAAAAAGAAAAAGACGATTCAGGAGGTCGTCGGTGTTGTTTGTTTTCTCAACTCAGAGCTGAGTAAGACTTCTTTTTGTTTTTTTTCTCTCTGAATCAGCTGCCGCCTTAAAAAAAATTCGCCAGGGCTACAGGAAGGAGGAAACACGGCATTGCACTGAGAGGAAATAGCGGCCTCTAGTGTTAAAACAACAATATTGTACAGAAGTATCACAACCGTGTGTCTGAGCGTAGAACTGCAGCAGATAGAATGTTCACAGACGGACGACGTCACGCGTTTGGTTGCTGTGAGAAATAAAAGGATTTGCTGTTACTCGGTTCAGTTCTTCTTCTCTTGTGCCGCTCCAGTCAGGAGCGCTGTTAAATGAGTGGCCTGCGACTCTTAGTGGTGAAAGTCGGTATTACCGGTTAGGTCCGGTATTGAGCTTAAAGGGCGTCTCCAGTCATAATCAATGTTTGCCTCATAAATCAAGTCACCTATGATCAGTTCATCTCATACCATCCACACACCCA
>JAPQLA010000010.1:2527755-2548856 GCA_029822935.1 Naso vlamingii
TTTCCTCATTTTGACCGCTGCTTCAATTTTAAAATTCGTTTTAAAAAGATAATTTAACCAAAATCAAACTTACTGGCATCCACGTTGCTCATATCCGGGTCAGAGGACACAGTACTCTCAGACGGAGGCATTCCAAACTTAAACACTGCGTTAGCTGAGTGCTGAGTGGCGAGGTTTGTTTTAACTACCAGACTGTAGCTAGTTGTAGCTAGTTACAGTCAGCTAACGCAGCGTTTTACCGTGCCTCTGTCTGAGAGTACTGTGTCCTCTCCCACTGTGTATGTGCGATACCCCGTCGTTGTAACGGTGTCAGAGCCAGTGTCCCGGCCTTCCTTTGAATTGCCTTGCCCAAAATAAGGAAGTTAGTCAACTAGAGATGTTGGTGTGACTGTGAATATGGAGGATAAATGTGTTCATGCATCAAAAGAATCTCACAGTGTGCTTCAAGTAGAGGGCCTGTTACTATCCTCGTGTTACATATCCTGTAACATCTAAGTCTTTTCAGGTGAACTAAATAAAAAAGAAGTAAGTATTAATGCTCATCTGTAAACTAACTGACAATAGCAGTCAGATACACAGAGATCACAAGTTTCTGTCACATTGCTATTTGTTGAATCTGTCCATTGTTGTGGCACAAACCCAAACTGTGAGCTGCTGCCTCCAGTTATGTGTTAGTGTTTGGACAGCTTCACAGTGTGACATGGGGTTGAAGAGGCCTTCAAAAGAATAACAGAAAATTTCTTTCTGATGGCAGAACGTCTGATCACATTACATGCAAAAGGATCAACAGCTGTCAGGCTCAACTTAGTGAACTATGTACAGCAATAAACACAGAGATGGCGCTGTTCCGGGCTCCTGACAAAAGAAAACAGAGAGGTGCTGTAACAAACTTAAGACTATAAAACTACACATGTTCTAAGTGACCTAATACACAATAATCAAACACCTTGAACACTGCTGCAGCAAAAGCTTTTCTTTCAGTGAACAGTTAATAAATTAAATTTTTTTAAAAAACAAAACACTAACACCAGATGCTCAGATTTTATCTGTCGTGTTGGAGGAACTTAAAATATGGTTGTGGTCTGTCATATGTTATCACTTGTATGAGAACGTCCCTTTGGTTGAAAGATAAAAATGTTATGGTCTCTATGGCTGCAGGTGTTTCTGGGTTGGTTTAAGAAAATGTTCTGGTGATAGCAGAGGTCTGATGACAGTGGCCAGGCTTAATCAAGATTATAGAAATGCAATAGTAAGTCAAATAACCACTTGTTACCAAATCTGGTGTCTGTCAGCTAGGAAACTCCAGTTATACTTGGCACAGGCTCACCAAAACTGGCCAAAAGAAGATTGTAAAAACGTTTCTTGGTCTGGTGAATCTTGAATTCTGCTGCAATTCATATGGTAGGGACAGAAATTGGAGTAAACAACATGAAGCTCCTTGTATCAACAGTTCACACTGCTGGCAGTGCAAACATGTGAGGAATATTTTCTCGCTACAATCTGGGCTCTTTATTATTCAGCAAAGTTTAAACGCCGTAGCCTACCTGAGTTTTACTGTTGATCATACCACACCTTTAATGCCAAAGGGGAGCCGTCCTGTAATGGCTCCCTCCAGTAGGACATCCCATGTCACAAAGCGCAAATTATCCTTTTTTTTCCTTCTTTTTTTCCTTTTTTTTCTTTTTTTAACATGACCGTTAGTCATGTCACAAAGAATTGAAGCAATTCTGAAGGCAAATGGTCAGCAGGAGGCCCAGCCTAGTACAGTGTGTGTTTGTGTGTTTGTGTGTATGTTTGTGTTGGGAGAAAGAGAGATTTTCTTTACAGGAACATCAAGCTGGTAAAAGAAACGGTGGATACAGAGAGCGTGAAGCTGCTTTGGTTAACGGTAAATATATTTGTGTCTGAGGATGCAGGTTTGGTTTTGACATTGGTGGGGACATGAAAGTGCTCCAAGGCGGCGCCCCTGGAAGTTGGTGTTTTTTGCATTTATGACCACAAAAGTCATGTAGAGCTGATCAAACAAACAAGCAAACGATCATAATCAGAAAAAAACTATTCAGGGATTGACATTAATGTTTATGCATATCTGAATATCTATACAAAAAAACAAGAATTCGTTGGTTAAAGCATCTTGTAATGTTATAAGTACTCTTTGGAATTTAATATCAAACTTTTTTGTAATCTCTGTGTTGTTGAGGCGCTACAGTTATATAACCTTGACATTTTAAATCACAGTTCATTCCTGCTCCCCTGGAGACAACAGGCCTATGTGCCTGATTAAAACTCTCATTTCAAAGATGCACGGCTGAACTATTGTTATAACTGTCACCTGACAAAATGATACATTAATACAAACCATATGAACAGTGAGGAAAAACATTAATGGCTTAGTTGACTATTATTATGATTATTATTATTATTATTATTGCCATTATTGTTGACTACACATCAGTAATATAATAATAAAAACATTTTCTTTGAGTGACTCACGCTTTGACTTCTAAAGAAGGTCTTAATGTCCACTTTTCTTTTTTTGGGTGCCATCCTGGCTGAGCCTAATTACCATACACACACACACGCACACACACATGCACACAAACACAGATACAAATGTTAATGTAAGTGCAACCACTGATATTAAAGTCCGTGTAGCCGACATGACCTCGTGGCCAAACACAAACTCTAGTGTGCACTTCCAGCCACTGTTTTTACAACCAGATGGAGTGACAGCGGGGACGGCCAATCACATGCAAGCAAGAAACGGCAGAGCCAGTCGATGAGTGATATTAGGTTAGAGGCGGGACTTGTAGCAGAGACTGACTGTTCACCCTTTGTGTACCATAAGCATTGACTAGACGCTGATGGACAGCAGTTATTTTGGTAGGGACGTGTCCCTAGCGTCCCTACCCAATCCTACACCCCAGTTTGTGTCAATGCATGTGATAATTATTCATGTGTATGTATTTGTAGTGAAGCAATTTATGGAGGTCTTGAACCTTATTCAAGACATAAAAGTGCCTTTAAACTTAATTTTGAATTTATTTCAGACAAAAAAAAATCAATTCTGTATTTGGGGACTATGGATATTGAATTTATTGTTAATTTAATGAATATGATAATAATAATAATAATAATAATAATGCATTATTAGCTCAAAGTTAGCCTGCTTACCTTGCTGGCATTTTTGATATATCACAGCTTGTCTTCTGTTGTCCTCATCTAGTCTTGAGGAGTCATCTAGTCTTTTTCCGTGTAACTAAGTGCCAAAGATAACAGAAGCAACACTAAATAGAACTGTTATTATATTTTTATGAAATATTTGCTTTGTGTGTGTCCTGAAGCCTTAATGCCAAGTTGTTATTAAAAAATGTCACTCACACCATGTTTTTAGCCTTGCTGGTCACTGTAGCCTGTAGCTCCTGAGATGGGAGCTCACAGTACCTGCAGGATCACTTGGAGGACAAGCCTGGTGCCCTGGTGTCCGCTGCTGGCCCCGGACTTCAGGTAGCACGTAAACACAGGTCTGCAGACACTGAGAGATCTCTTTGGTCTTGCCTTGCGCAAGTGTAAGACAGTGTGTGTGTGCTTGTGAACGCAGCTCCCATCCGAGGGGCTACAGGCTGCAGTAAACAGGCAATGTTGGATTGGTGAAATTTTCCTGAAAGTCTATTTTAAAGGCTTTTTGGATTTTTATTTATTTATTATTTCTTTAAAAAAAAAAAAGGCCTCCAGAGTTTCTGTGACTTCTCTCCTTTCACCAGTGGTTTGAGGCTTCCTGGTTGTCCCACAGACTCAACCGCTCTCAGAGCACCTGTGAGTTGTGACAGTAACAGCCTGCAGGGAGAAAATTAAACACGTCAAAACTCTGTTCAAACCCTGGGCATGGGTTTGTACTTACGCTAACTCTAAAACTGATTCTGTTATCTAATTTTATTTGCAAAATTGTAAATGTACAAATTCACCCGAAGCACTCTCTAAACTTTTATTTTTCTATTTAAACTTTTGCCTAAAATTGGATCGAAACAGATATTATGTCTAAATTAAGAAGCCTTGAAATATAAAGGATTGTTAAGGCTTTTAATACAAAAAGTCTGAAAAAGCTTATACTTCACATCTTTTTGTATCTCACACTTCAACCTTCATTTCAATTATTACAGGATTCCTGACACTCAGCTGTTTGTGATTTTAAATGAAATACATTTAATTTTATTTTACTCTCCTTTCAGAGGTTACACTTCAAACGAAAAGAACTTTTCAATGAACATCAGGTGATACATTTTAGCTTTTCCAATCCAATGCTATTAAGCAGACCTTCTTTTCAGCCAATACATTTCAGCTGTCAGCTGTTTTGCATCTTATGTCTGTTCCAAAGTGTTTAGCAAATTCATCTCAGTGATGTTAATGCAACACATTTCTTTTTTAAGCCTTTTCAGGCAATTAATAATACCACAGTACAGTTTATCTTCCAGCTGCTTCAGCACAGTATTTCAGTTCTTAATTTTTTTGAGTAGTGCAAGTTGGATTTCAGCTCTGTCAGTTTTACATTTTCAGTTTCCAGGCTTCTCAGAAGACATGGAATTGGGCTGCAAGATTTTTCCGACAGTTTTACCTCAGATTTCTGCATTTTTTCCCCCCTAAGGTGGTTTTCAATTTATTCAAGGTGTCAGCATTGACACACAATTTCTGCAGGAAATGCCTACTCTACTTTAGAAGCGTGATATAGGGAAATCATTACCTCCTAGGCTGCCACATATGGAATATTGAGAATATTTGTTCACTTCTTCTCTTGGTTACAATGACTCTTGTAAAACCAGATAAATTATGCAAATAATCGAGAATTAAGCACATTGTATGGGAAGGATTCCTAAAGAGCCTAAACTCGGGAAAAAGTCTCTTAACTGCTCAAATATAGGTCAAGAGATTCTGAAGAAGCCGTTCATTCATTGTGACTGTGACTTTGAGGAAGTGGAACTAAAATGTTTCACATGGTTGATGTCATAAAATGTTAAATTCTGTATGCTGAGAAATATGGCCCTTGTCCTTAGCTGACACCACGCTGACAATGATACTCTTGGCTGCTGTTTGACATAACTAAGGTAAACTGAACCGTGTGTGTGTTTGGCAGCAAATAAAAAGTCTGTTTGCCAGACAGGAATATCTTTTAAACCTTCTGTCTGTGTGAGTAAAGCCCTGCTTTACAAACACAGCCACAGGAGGCGATTAATGATGTTCTTGAGCTTGTGTGTCAACTAAATAAAAGGATGAAGACACATGGACAGATAATTTAGGAGATAATGTGATTGGGTATACATATTATTACATTGCATATACATGTAGTTTATAACACATCATCCAGCACATGGGCAAGATAGGAAAAGTAATTTTTTGGTGGAAAACATTTTTGGTAGCGCATGAGAGATTTGAAGTTGGAAACCAAAACTTGTAAATAAACATAAATTAAGACAGAAATATGCAAAAATAAGATGAAAGTAGCAAGGAAGCATTTCTTGCAGAGTTTTACAAACATAAATCTTTTTTGGTACTTGCAACAAAAACACAACGCATACATACAGATAATCTGAATATAGCCAGTATAGGCTTTGATGTGAGAGAGGCTGAATAAGAACAAAGAATTAACAATATACAATCTTGCATGTAAGCTCATTCCAAACTCCTAAAACTCAAATTTGTCCTGTAAAGCCTTTGTTGTTGATTTTAAGACAGACATAGGCAAAAACAGTTTCATAAGGCAATTTGTTTTAAAGCTTTGGTCAAAAGTTATTGTAAAGTAAAAAATAAATCATCTGATGTTTTTCTTTTGATTTTCTTTTTTTTTTAAAACTTTTTTCAAAGTATCTCTTCTGATGTCACATATCAAAACACATATGTGGCAATTTGATTTAACATAACAAGCATTAAAATGAGTGTATGGCAAAGAGGGTTACAATCAGAATCAGAGGTATTAATGAAGTCCTTTTGTGTCATTACTTAGAGTCTCATTGTTTACTAGCAGTACAACGGAAAAGAAAAAGACCTCAAAATAAACTATAAACAGTAATGAATGCCATTAGAAAAGGTAGGCTTGAATTTGAAGGCCACAGGTGTGATTCATTTGTATTGAAAATATACAATTAAAAGGAATAAAAATGTAAACGCTACCTTAGTCATTGAAAAAAAGGCATTTTTGGTTCTGAGCAGCAAGCGCCTCCTTAAAGAGCAAAGCTCTGACAGGATAATTTTCTAAGACTTGTCAGTCTATCTGCGGATGTTTCAGTCACACTGCTCAAACAGACACACTGCTCTGTTGGACTGTTTGTGATGGAGGGATGGTGGGATAGTCTGGACAGGGCAGAGCTCTACACTCTCACACCATCTGAGGTAGACAGTGTCACAGGTCCGCAGAGGAAGCATCACTGACCCACACAAGTTCAATGCTGGCATAGCGTTTTCCAAAAGGTCTCTGAGCTTTCCAAAAGCAATCTCTCTCTGTCAGCTGTGACCGACCGATCAGTCACGTCCTAACACGTTCAGATGGTTCACTGACATACCTGACACACCTGCAGACTTTAGGGAGGTGTATGACAGCTACAAAACAGGATTAATATACCTGTAACCGCTTTCATTTCAGTACAATTTGGTCTTCAGTAAAGGAAATCAAGGCTTTAGGCAAATATCCATCAATGACATCACGGCATTTCCTACAAAAACTTAAAAATAAATACAATATGAAAACATAAAACAAAGCTTTCTATGAAATGTTAATGAAAGTGGTATAGAGTTAATAATTAACTTCAAGTTATTTAACTAATGGCCACATATTCAATGACTAGTCAAACTCATGAATCATGTCCTCAGTTTCCTTTCAGATAGTGGAGACTTTTAGTGGGGGAGAATCTGACGACTGTTCGATGACCTGGACTACTTCAGCTACCAGGCAAACTCCATTTTCTCTGATAAACAGGAAAACTTACGAGCTTTGTCCACTTTGGACCAAATTACAGAGAAAAAACAAACAACTTCAAAAAACAAGTCTCACTACTTGTTTTGAATTAAATACTGCTTAATGTCAACACAGAGATGTCGCAGGACACAGGTTTTAATGCTAAACCGAGTATTTAAAAAGTAAATATTGATATTGTTTTAAAAAGACATATGATATCATGTTGAAAATACAGCACGTTAAATATTTTTTCTTTGACTTCTCACTTTGTCACAGCAGGTGGTGTAAGTTACAGACGACTTTCACAGTTAGCTGTTTTTTTAGTCTCACAATAATGTCTTTATTGTAAATTCTTTAGACCACCTTAATCATGTAGTGAAAATCTGATATCATTACAACCCTAATCAATACTATAGTCAAAGAATAGACTTGTATATATATAAATGCAATGTAAATATGTTCCTTTTGAAATATTATTTTGGTTCATTACTGAAAGCAGGTGGACTGGTACTTGCTATGTATTTTTAGTGTGACAGGAATTTTGGGAAATATGCTTCTTGTTTTCACATTGTTTAGTACAACGATAGAAGTGATATATTATTATTGAACATTCAATATGCTGGACTTCTTATTTTCTTACCCTCTGACAGAGCTAACTGTTTTCCCTGTTTCCAGCCTGGGTGCAAAGCTAAGCTAAATTGACAAATATGTGAAAGGGATCGATTTCCTCACCTAACTGTTGGCAAGAAAGCCATAAGAATATTTACTTCAGTGTCAAGCTATTTTAATTTTACACGCGCACACACACATATATATGTATATGTGTGTGTGTGTGTGTGTGTGTGTGTGTGTGTGTGTGTGTGTGTGTGTGTGTTTGTGACTATAAAACCTGTTACATAAACCCCGTCAAGGTTTCTCAGGCAGTCCGACCTTGGGTGCGGTCTGTTATGTATTAGATGAGACTTCCTGGCTCCAGCCTGGGGGTAAGTGTGGCTTGTCTTGAGATGTAAAATCATTGTGCTTAAAGTTGCTTCTCTTGAAGTGTTTGACCACCTTTATAGCTCAAGTGATTGCACAGCTTCATTATTATTAACACTGATGACCTCCTTCAGCCCCAAATCTCTCAAAGCACCAGTGGAAGAAAAAGATGTCCCTTTAAAATACAATGAGCAGATGACTTCCATTATTTACAATTTTGGCATGCTTTAAGACGATGTGAACAGTAAAATCCTGTCTAGGGGTAAAGTGGAGGAAACAGGTTTAAGTGAATTCTTTAGCAGAGCAGTCTGCTTTGCACTGACACAAATCAAATACTGATGGAGGCTAAATCAAGTTAAATTCCCAACCTTGCCTGGTTTGTGTTTTATGATATATATCTATGTCTAAAAACTTGTGGTTGTGTTGAAAAGTGATGTAAAGAATGGTGTTAATTCAGCTTTCCCTTAAGAATGACACCTGAAAGTGTTGGCACTGGCCAAAAAGTGAATCAGCAGCTCTCATATGCTGCATTTAAAGCAAGTACAGCATGCCATTTTTCCCTTGTGACAACCACAAAATGTGCACTTCTCTTCATTTTCACTTAAAGCTTCAAGTTTGCCCACTGTAGGATTAGTTCAGCATGAAAGAAATAATCTAATGCATAGTTCTTCAGAATCACATTCAAGTTAAACTGTACTTCAGCCTTTGACTCTATCCAATATGTTTCATTGTTTTGGCATTTTCTAACATTCTCGCACAAAGGGCAGACATTACAATCTTGGCTAAAAACACATTTACGGTATCTCAGTACGCAGCAGTCTCAGTCTGAGTCTGTGTGTCTCTATCAGTCTGTTTAGTGGGACTCTTAGAGGACAGACTCTCCACTTTTGCACAGTGCGTCTCCCGGAGCCATCTCGTTTTCTATCATCTTCTGGTTGACGTCCTGATTTCTGCTCAGTGCCTCCTCCTTCTCTCTTCTCTTGCGCCTGGCCTCCACCCAGGGTATCAGACAGAGCACGGCACCTCCGATGATTGGGGGGATGCCTGCCAGGTAGAAGGCTACGTTGTAGCTACCCAGTCTGTCCCTCAGGAACCCTGTAACCAAAGACAGGGAGAGAGAGAGATGGTATTACGATTTCAACTGGACTCAGAAAAGGGCAGATACACATAAACTCTCCTTTTAAGGTGTTTTCACACCTGCCTTGTTTAGTTTGGTTAAATCAAACTCTAGTTTGTTTCCCGCCTTGGCACGGTTTGTTTGGGCAGGTGTGAACAGAGACATCGAACGCAGGTGCATACCAAATGCAATTACAAACGAACTCATGTACGGTTCCTTTTGTGGTATTGACATGATCCGACCTTGATCTGCCCCAACCGCAGAAGAACTGCCCATTTTTGGACTAAACCAGCTCCTGTAGCCAGCTGTGCTGTGCACCATGGGTGGTGACGACTTTGTTAACAAACAGCTAGCAGTTAACTGTGACGCAAACATGAATCGAGGGCTGACTTGGAGTGGCGACAAAACACGTTGCCGTAGTGATTTGGGCAGATAAACACGTGGCCCAATAGTTAGAAAAAACACATACAAATCACAAAGTGTTCAAAATGTTTAGCAAACAGCGTAAGGAGAGAGGATTTGACTGGCATGATTTCTGACCAATGAATGGAACGACAGCTCCATTCATTTTTGATATATTTTGGTTCCCTTGAAATTTTCCCTGTGTGAAACCAAATGGAAAATTGGAAAATTCAAATGCGTCATAACTAATCAGCTGATTAGGACCACATGAACTGAACTACAGGTATAAAAACATCCTGTGCAACATCTACACAGGAGATACTGCTGCTGTATTACACACTGAGGTCACAGGTCAACAGGTGGGGTTAGGCCTGAAGTTTGACCCAAAACGCTGAATGAGCCCTGAGGGTCATCAATAACCAGAACTATCTAAAGGAATACTTTTCTGTCTATTTTTACCTTACTGGAGTTTGATCATGCTGATTATGTTGTCTGGGGGCTGGAACCGTTCAATGGATCCTGTTGCTGATAGTAAACATGTGGGCTCAAAGGGGGCTGGCAGGACAGGGTCTTCAATCTAATGTTCATGTCTTTGTTTAAATCTTTTTTAAGTATACATTAATAAAATGTAGAAACTGCAAAGGCTGACAACAACCTGATTTTTTTGAAAAATCATGTTATTCAGAAACCCATCTTCCACAATCAGGATGAAGATTTTGAGAAAGCTGAATTCCCAAACAAGGATTCTAACATCCTCTTTTTAAACATGCACTTATGCAAGACTACTGGAAGGAATACAGTGAAACAGGATGAAAGGAAAAATCCCCAGTTCTGTCTTCACAATCCTAAAATTTTAAAGTCTGACTAGACTTGAACATGACATTATCAGTCTTAATAAATCTAAATAAGGCAACACTGTGTCTCCACAGTGACACACGGCACAGTTGATTATTGACCTGCTGCATGTCAACATGGATTTTACAGTAACCAAGTTACAGTTCAAATGAACGTCTCTTTCATTGCCTTCATTACTCAGTTTCTCCCAGTAACAGGGTTTCTCTCGTGCATCTGAACATTTCTGCAGAGTCACTTGTTCAGCTAGAGGAAAGTCCAAACTTTGTTTGTAAGAATGAACTCAAACTGTTGCTGAGTCTGACCTCTGACCTTTCTGGTGGGGGAAAGTTTAATAAATGCTCACACAGAATGTACCTCTTTCTTAGAAGAATGCCTTCCTTGTCTTTCAGACAGTTGAAGCACCCTGCATGTGACACTCATATGAGCTGATGCACATGCAACCATGGACCTTTAGTCACTTACATTGTAGTGTTGAAGAGGTCATGTATTTTCATTGAAATATGGACAAAACTGTTAGCTTTTTATTTGCACCCTACACATTTGACAAATACAAGGTGGCAAAAGAAACACCAGGTGGTGCAAAAGAGCTACAAATAAAAAGAGGACTCTTGACTACGTCAGGGGACAGACTAAGAGCTTTACTGGAACGCTGCAAATGTTCTGTTTCTTCTGTTTACCGGATCCAAGAGCAGAAATCAAAAGGCCATCGAAGTTGTGACACATGTTTCATTTTAACACCGTGTCCTCAGTATGTTACTCAGCAGACCTATCAAAAAATCGCAGTGAATAAAAGACATCTTCTACTAACAAAAGATACTTATATCGAAATCGAAATCGAAATCTTTTTTTCTGTAGTGAAAAGAGCAACCACTCTAAAAATGGTTTAGAATTGTGAAAAACAACAGATGTTTGGCCTTAAATTAAATTATAAAAGAGATTCACTACAATTATGAAAGGCCTGACTTCAACACATCATTTTATCACTTAAAAGACAGACAAAATTTGTTATGTACTAATCTGAATAATAAACATGACAGATTCTCCAACTTGTCCAGTTGTATGAAACAGTATTCATGAGTGGCATAAAGAGGTACACACACATTGCCAGGCAGTGACTGTGAGGCAGATGGGATTTTGCCTGGCGAAGATGTTATTTCTGTTGTTCCGTATTCCAAACAACTACTACTCTTGTTTTACCTGCGATAGGTGGTCCCACAGTCATGGGCACGGACATAAGGCCCAGCAGGAAGCCGATGGCCTGGGACACGTCTTTGGCCCCGACCAGCTCAAAGGCAATAGGGGCCATTATGCAGATGAAGCAGCCGTCAAACAGACCCATTAGCAGGCACACGGCGATCAGCCCACCAAAAATATTGCACAGAGGAATCATCATGGACATAAGGCCAATTACGAAGAAGGAAGTCACCTAGAAGGATGACACAGAGGAGCGCGTTCACATGAAAACTGTCCTTCAAATCTTTACTTGTTTATTTGAATCATTATGTATGTTATTTTTAATTTTTGCAATTTTCTTATCAGGGTACATTTTCTTTGGGTGTTTAAGATTAGTTTTAACTGAAGAGTTTTGGTATCACATGCTCATCATATGATCATCTAAATGCTCTTTTCGAGAGTTTTCAGTGGGCAGAGCTTTTCTGTGTAAATAGAGGAAGCAAAGTCCAACTGAAATCACATTTAGTCATCGCCTTTTGTAGTCGAATATAATGTCAATGTGTGTTCTTTAAATGCGTTGTCAATACCTTTCAACCACTAAAAGATAAGACAAAGGTCTTTGGGGTAATATCAGAAATCTTCCTTGTTGTTTCAACTGACTTGAGAGGCGTGTCCCTGTCTGTGTTTGACTGACAGTAACTGGTGGCCTACAAAAGTGCTGATGTAAGGTGTGAAGTAGCCTGCATGTTGCGGGCAGACTGTGTATCGTTAGCGGTGTGAGTTAAGGGTGTGTGTAAGAAATATGTCAGCAGTTTACTTGTTGAATAATGTGCTGCATTCTTCCCCTGTGAAGGTTTGTTAAGTCGCTCATCCAACAAGCCAAGGTGAGGACAAGAGGTGTGTTCAGATTTGTTAGATAGATAAAAAGGAGACTTGAGCTGGAAAGCAAATGTGTGTTGTGAGCAAGCTGCTGTCTGCCTGAGTGTGACCGTTTGCTCTGCAATGATAAAACGCTAATGTTACTGCTATGTGCAAGACTGCAGATTACACTGAAAAGTTCAGAGATGAAAACCACATCACCTGTCAATCTTTGAACTTTGAGACCAGGCACCCACCTGCAGGTAGACTTTATTAACTCCATTGACATAGTCCGCCACCCTGCCGAAGATGAGACGGCCCACGCATGATGTGATGCCAATGCACATGAGCAGAACCTCTTTATTGGCGTCTTTCCCGAAACGCTCCTCCACATGATTCATCTGTGGACAATAAAGGAAACAGATGAACACAGCTGTCGACTGGCTGCAATCCAGCGTTATCATTTGGGAAAGATATTAAATGCAGAAGAGGAAACTACAAGTCCAACTGCAGGGGAAATTAATTCAGTTAAGCTTTAGTATTTATTGAAGATAACAAGAGAGATCTGAAAACAAGTCATGTGTGTACACTAAACCAAGACAAGTAGCACAACATGCATCAGCAGAGGAACTGATGATACACACACCCAGTCAAGCCAGAGGGAGGAGGTGATTTTTAGAAAGACTGGCATTCTCCCAGCTGGACTTCTGTTTGAGAGGTTCATATGTTGAAGTTATTCCTCCCTCTCCACTTATCATCACAGTTACCAGGTGCAAAGCATTGAATGGTAGATAATACCCAAGATTCAGATGTGTTTAGCTAGTGGAGATAATTAATGCAATTAATGATAATTAATGGATGTCGGTTTTTTTGTTGTGCTTTTTTATGTATATTAAAAAAATTTAAATCAAGAAATATTTGTATTAGGTTCCTGATACCGCTCTTGGAATATTTATTCTAGGAAGATTTCCACATTCTTTTGAGGAGGAGATGGATGGTTATTCCTGTAGGACTCCACTGTGTCGCAATGTGTTGACGTTAAAACCGCGTCAGTCAGTATGCAATGATCAGGTCGAGTGGATCATTGTGACCAACTCAGTAAACGCTGCTGTGTGTTTTAGGCTGACACAAGAAGGCATTCCCTATTGAACTCTCTGACTCATTCACACTTCTGCATCAATTATGTCTGTTCTGCATTTGAGGCTTCCTGCGACGAGGCAGGATGGTGCAGTGTCACATGCTTACTCTATACAAATAAAAAGCAAGAGAAACAGAGGGCAACAATACTCCCCCTCTCTCTTTAAACAGATTAAATGGTCTCCTAGGTTCAGCAGTGGTTATCTTGCTTCACCTCTGTTTCAGACTGTGTCATGCTGGTGTTTATCATGCCGCCTGGCATTTAGATACAAGCTGATCAATCAGTTTGTCTCCAGTCTCCACTGCTGCTCCATCTGTCATCTTCACATCACTGTATACTGACAAACTTATATATGAGGAAAATTTCCACCAATCCCCTCAGTGATTGTCCAAATTTGGAAGGTTCTATACAAACACTTTTTGTGGAAAGGGTAACTCTAACTGCATAGATGTGTACCAAAGATTGCAGCAGGTGGTCAGGCTGTTTGCTTTTGTGGGTATGTTTGTGTGTCTTTGATCACGTTTCAGCAGCACAAGCGCATGTACTTGTGATGCAGTTCAGAGGCGGGCAGGTGGCCTTGTGGCATGGAACATCAAAAGCCTTCAAATAAACACATGCAAAAACACACATGTATTCCACGCAGTTTAACTTGCAACTACATTTTACTCTACCTCTTTTCCATAGCTCCAACCCTTGCACTTCTGCCACACTTGTTTTCTACATTTCCAATATTGCATTTGATCAAACTTTCTGCATTCAGCCTGACTGACTGAATTTATCTTAACACTGAGTGATAAATAGCAGTGCCAGAGTAAGAGCCAGAGAGTGTTCAGACTAAAAAATCTCTTATTCAAACATCAACTTGTCTTGCAAGGAAGGCTGCAATGCAACATGGTCTACAGAGGCTGCAAAATGACTACTCTAGAGAGAAGAGGAAGATTTTCTAATAGATGCTTGATTTATCTGGCATTAACATTAAAAAAACTGGTGTTGATATTTCAGCTTACAGAATTCTCTTTTGTTTCCCATTATTTTTCTACATAAAAAGTGAGGAAAAGCCCATAGAAGTCGCTGGAGACACATCTAGTCTTTGTTCCTCATTGAAAAGTCCTCGATCTTTTGCCTCGTTAATGCTCTCCTCGGAAACATGAACGGTCCTTCAATGTCATTTTTACAAGTAGGGCTGCAACTTACAATTACTTTCATTATTGATTATTAATCTGCTGATTATTTCAACATATTTATTCCATGAGTGAATGTCAATACAGTGTGAAAAATGCTGCGCTCAATTTCCCAGAGCCGTGAGACATCAGTGAGGCATCTTCAAATTGCTTCTTTAGACCAAACAACAGCCCAAAGCATGAAGACTCCTCATTTGTTATCATGGATGACACAGACAAGCTGCAAATCCTCACATTTAACAGGCTAAACCAACAATTCTTTTTACTTTTTTATTGGAAAAACTATTGAAACAAATCAATTATCAAAATAGTTGGCTATTAATTTTCTATCAATCGATTAATCAATTTTTTCATTAATCGTTGCAGGTCTGTTTACAAGTAGGAAATTTGGAAATTTCGATAATGCCTGAGCTTCTGAGATGTGATGTTTCATGACACACAACAATGGAAACAACAATGGTGGAACACATGAACTTGGTGTCACTAATGGACGGTAACAGTTCACATTTTCAGTAGTAGTGCAAGGTGATAAAGGAGGCAGATGAATAGCTTAACATTAAACACACTACTGTTAAACACTACTGTCTTAAGACTATGAAACTTACTTTAGCTCTTACAGGTTGTACTTTGTCTTACACGTAGCAGAGCACATGCACACATGGCATATGAATCACAGACCTCACGCTCCTTCCACCACTGCAGTTTGCACTGCACTGGCTGTGCACTTCAAGATGGCTAGCTAGAGGAAACATTGGAAAGATTTAGCCATAGACTCCATATTTAAAACTTAGAGTGACGCTCAGGCTAGGATTGGCTTTTGAGTTTGTGACATTTCAAGTCTAGCCTCTCTGGGTTACATTTAAATTTAAGATTTTAGGAAAGTGCACAGACATTTCCTTCTTCAGTAGAGAAACATGAAAACACAACTCTAGTAACAAATTTTACACAGAAACAAGTCAGTATAGTCAAACTATGACATGTGATGGGACATAAACAAAAGAAAAACATTTTGATCTTTAAAGATACAACTGGTCTTTTTTAATCTTTTACTTTTTGTCAATGAATCCAATGACCAAAACCAACAATCAAAAATGTTATTAGTAACACCTGCAGTAGTGAAAATGGCTTCTGTGAAAAACTTCTTTAGCTGTAGGTATTATCATGTCACAAGTTAACAACTGAACCACAACAAATGAATTACAAAATGGCAAATCACCAAAACACCCTTTACAGCTTCTTTAATAGTGTGTTTTAGAGTGAATTTGCCCTTCAGAGCCCCACTGTGCGCAAACCCACATTCTCTCTGCTCTCTCTACTTGGCCGTTTAATGGTCATTAAACATCCAGCCCTCCTTCAGCCCCCACACTGCCCTGCAGGTGCTCCTCATTAAACACTGAAACAAGCACATTTGTTCAGGCGAGGCAGATTTCTAAAGAAAAGGGCCTTTCCTTATGCTGCCAATGCCAGTACAACAATTCTGATGCAACAAAGGGACGACATTTATGAATTGCTTGGCTGATAAGATCAAACTTTAAAGAGTACATTTAAGTTCTTTTACTACTCTGCCCTTGACAATACAATACCACTACACACTTTGTATTAATGCCCTCAAATATCAAACACAGCCATACCTGACCAACATCTTATCTCAAAACAGTAATACACGGAAAAGTGCTTACGTGAGTCAAACCACCTACATTAGACTTTACCCTGTAACAGTCTTCAGATATAAGCAGCTTGATTAGGAAAGAGGAAAAACACACATGGAGCTATTCAGCATGGCTCTAAAAAGATGCACCTTCATTTTTGCATAGAAACACTGATTTATGCACACAAACACATCAGACAAAGGAAAGTTTAACCCATGTTTTTTCTTCCTCTTCTTTCCATGCAGTGTCACAAGGCCGGGGCCTAGTCTGAGGTGCTGGGAGGGGGGCTCTGTGTGTCAGGACGGACGGGCGCTGGGGCTGCAGTTGGGTCCCTGCAGTGTCTTAGTCTGAGTAGCAGACACAGGAGTAATGTTTGGAAAACACAGGCTAGGATCCGCGGGACAAGCTCACCTCTCTTTAATAACAGAGTCATCGTGTCCAAATAAACAGTCACCTCTTGAGTCCGTCCAACACGTCCTGGCTCTGCTTTCTAGCCCTTAAAAAAGATGTTCTCTCTAATATCATATTTTCCCATCTTGTGGTCAGAAATGAAGGGAGTTTCAGGCAAAGTGACAACTGTTTACAGAACTTTAGTCTTGGCTGCAAGTCGAATCTTCTTGTCATATTTGGTTCCATTCATCTTGACCACAAAGCTGAAGTACGTCATGTGGACACATGCTGCCGTGAGGTTGCTGCAGGCTGCAGGCTTTACAAACAGTTGACTAAGACGTCAACAGGTAATTGTTAGTAGGCCCACAGCTCCAAAATGAAAACTTTTAACCTGTTTGTAAGATCCTCGACTCTAGTGGTTTCTAGCCATTTAGATGGTTTCGCTTTTATTTGATTGGGGTATTTGGTTTGTTTTCTGCTCCCACCCCAACAACATGGAGCTGAATGGAATTTAGTTTGTTGTGTTTTTCATCCATTAGACTCTAAAAGACTTGAAAATATTCCTCAGCCTGCATAATCAGGTAAACTGACAGAGAGCATGATAGCTGTTTCGTTGTAGGCCATGAAATTTCCAAAATGGATCAAAGAGGTTTTGTTTTTTAAACATATTGACAATACACTAAATTGACTTAAAGTTACTCTGTTGAGATTTTGACCATTAGTCACAAATTTTCTATGAATGGTCCTCAACAAGGAAGCACATGCACTATTCCAAAGTGACAGTAATGTGCGAAGATGCAAAGCAATGCCGCAACATGAACAGGGAAAGAAGAGTCCAGCTAACACATGACGAGAAGTAGCAGCAAGAGGCAGGGAAAAGGATGATTGGCAGCTGACAACATGTACGTAAGCGATGTTGGTTTCAAAATATTCCAAGTGGGCAGAGACAATCTTCAATACTGTTTGTTTCTAAATACTCCAGACACTTTTCAGAGTCATAAATCACTGAATGGTAACACTCTGTTCCATCACGAATGCCTGGAAAGTTCTGGCTGGGGTTTAGACTTTCCTAGCTCTCACCTTTCACTCACATTGCTATGTATGTGTTTTATATCTGTTTTGTTAAAGCTCCCTGGTTGACCTCTTGCCTTCTCTCCTCCCTTGTGCCAGTGAACACATTCAACACACGGGATTTAGATATTGGGAAATCACACCATGGATATCTTCTGTTAGCATTTATGTAATGTTGTTGGTCTTCAGCCTGATCTTTGGCCCAGAGGGTGGGACGATGATTCCCAGCAACACAAACAAGATGGTTTGCATTTGTGTGACACCATTAAGTATGTAAAAAATGCAAACTTACCAGGTGAACATAAGGCACAAAATAGCCGTAGAGTGCTGCAGGGATGCCAAAGGCCCAAATGCGATATCCCAAAGACTTCCAGATATTGATGTTGAATATTTGGCCCATGGGTGGGATCCGGCTGCCTGTGTGGCTGTTATTGGAACTGACTGGCAGAAGGGGCTTGTAGGTGAAGCCGGCCAGCATTAGCAAAAACATGAGGATGCAGAGGACACGCATGGTGTTCTGGAGGCCCACTTTCTCCAGCAGGCCCGACAGCACAAAAGGCAGGGTGATAGTGAAGATGCTGCTTCCGGCCGTCACAATGCCATTCACCAGGCCAAGGCGCTTCTTGAAGTAGTGGCCCAAGATGACCAGGCTGGGCTGGTAGGCAAAAGAGCAACCACAGGCAAACACAATGCCATAGGTGAAGTACATGGGGCCCAGAGACCTGTGAGGAGATAAAACAACAACACATATCATGGTATAGTATGTGACTGTTGACATGAATGCCAGGAAAGAACCAGCTACTGATTTGCATGAGTGCTCCTATGCCAGTTTTCATGGCACTGGCTGTGAGAAAAGTTGTCCGACTTCACTAAAGTCATGTAAAATTATCATACTTACAGCTGATTAGACAATGAATTTGCTATGGGGAATATCCATCAACCAGATAAGCAAGTGAAAACATATTAGTTGGGGACAGCCGTAGCAATATAATTGTCTCATATTATTTATCATTATCTTCATTTTAACAGAAAAACAGACCTGCTGACTGCTGTTTGGAATAAGCCCCAAAATGTATGCTCATTAAGGGTATTACTGTCCCAAAACTTTTGTTGCCTACTCATCCACCAACAGCTCAAAACTGTTTCAGCTGTCCAGCAGCAGAGAATTCCAATTTTCTTAACAGAGAGTTTTTTAGTGAATGTGTGACCAGTGTCTCCCTGGTTTTGACACCACTGATATAACATTACATTTGATTTAATAAGCTTTCTTTATGAGTTTAGGGTTTAAGGTTTAAGTTTTTTGCTGACAGCTAGTTCAAATCATGTTTTTCTGGTAGAAGTCCAAGATGACTGATAAAGGTGTTCCTCAAGGATCAATATTGGGCTCTCTTTACACATTATTAAAACGTATTCTTCCTCTTAGCACAGCAATTTTAATTTTTATGCTCACAATGCCATATTTTATGCCATTGGCTGCAGTCTGCTTTAGATTATCCCTAGACCTTTTTATTTAAAGCTTGTTCAAGCTTTAATGATAGAAGCTTACTCCCCAAAAGGTTCTTAAAGTTAATAATAATCAGTCAATAATAATTGTGCCTGTTTTATTCACACTGTTTGTGATGACAGTCTTTTGTAACTGAATTGTCTTGTTACAATGTTATGTGTGTTGTGTTGTAAAAGAAGTTTTTAAATTTTGATGAAACTTCCTGATAGGTTTGGGCGCTGTTTACTTTTTCATGCCTTTATACTTCCTGGATATTTCACCTTAATATACATATAGGACAGTATTTTTGTAAAAAGAAAAAGAAGTCAGGTGCTTCTTCCTAGATAAATACAGCTTTTAAAACACTTATATCAGGCAAGTCCTTATAATGCTGGTTGCTTAAGCTCTCTACAAAAATACGAGACATATCTTTAAAAGGAGAATTTGCAATATTTAACACAGATGTCCAAATAGTGTTAATGGTAAATGTAGTCAATTGAAGTAATAAATTCTTCAATGCATGCTATTGACGTAGTTCTGATACAGGTGAAGCAGTGCAGACAGTGCCTACATGTACCAGAATGCACTGTGCGTGAGCTTCCGATGTCGTGCCTACTGAGCAAAGGCTTTACTAGCAGTACATACTAATTTGGCCAAATGCAAACAAAAGCACAATTTGCAGTATGGCAAAAATTCCCACATGTTGTGCTAAGATGTTTTTTTAATTACAGTTTTCATAAGATATTTTATCCCAAATTTTCTTTCTGAGAAGTTTTGAGGCGAAAATCAACTGTGTAGATCTTTAATGTTTTCAATTTTATAAAACCGACAGCAAATAAAAAAAAGTGCTCCAACGATGTTGGAACTGAGAAGCATCTGCGGGGTAAGAAGCTTCCCAGTGGCAAGGCACAGGCCTGTAAGCCACACTGATGGAACAGAACTCTCACTTAATTAGGCCAGACTTATCGAAATAAACAAGGCAAAGGCTTTTCCTTAATCCTGCTTCATGGGATACCCCCCAGAGGTCACTAAGAGTCTGCTTAGAAAATAAATTACAGACACTGAAATCACATGACCACAAAATTTTGCACCTCGCACTGTTCGCTGCAGAACCCAGCTGTCAGCCATCCTTGTGTTTGTGAATACCAGTTGACATCACTTGGCAAGTTGTTATTTAGCTGTTTTATTTTGTACCTACTGCACTTTGCTTGGTTCATATGTTTCTGTGCATTTGTGTGAGTGTTTTCTCATGTGTACACAAATATGACATTCCAAGAGATTAATCACAAAGTTCTAAGTCCACTGTCTCTTACCTACGGAATTTTGCTGTTTTGGGAGATCGGCTATGTAAATGTGCCTAAGATGTGCCATGATATTTTAAAAATAATTTACATCTTTGCCATCATATTATGCAACACTATCAAATAGTAAGGAAATGGCTAATATCAGCTGGTGTCTAAGTGTAGCCACTAGATAATAAAATATGTTCTTTTAACCTAAATTATGGCCCGTGTTTCTTTAAAGTTGTACTACCTGTTTTTTTTTTCATTTTCTAACTGAGAGTGAAATGTAGTTCAGTAAGTTTATTTTGGTCATTTATAACTAGTAGAATTCAAATACAAATGTAGAGTAAACAATCAATGAACACAGTAGGTCCTTTCCTTACAGTATACTAAACCAGAAACAATACCATGACTGGAAGGGGGGGGCTGAAGCCTCAGCTTATTTTGCCTACCTTTCTTGCTTAAATTTCATGTAATGCCACATTTAGAAAAGTGAAGGAAACTATATATATATATATATATATATATATATATATATATATATTTTTTTTTTTTTTTTTTTTTTTTTTTTTTTTTTTTT
>JAPQLA010000010.1:2548956-2559410 GCA_029822935.1 Naso vlamingii
CTCATTTTAAAACTCTTCTTAAAACCCACCTCTTCTCTTTGGCTTTTGACACCATGTAGCGTGTTGGTTTTATGTGTTTATGTGTATATGTGCATATTTTTTTCTCTTCTGCAGGCAGTGCATTTTATTTTATTTATTTTATTTAATTTTATCTTATTTTATTACTTTTATCTTATTGTGTGCTTCATCTTTTTATTGTTTTTCTATTGTGTTATCTACTTATTGTGTTTTATCTTGTTGTGCAGCACTTCGGAAAACCTTGTGTTTGTTTAAAATCGTGCTATATAAATAAAGTGGTTTGGATTGGACATGATCAGTCTATATATATATATATATATATATATATATATATATATGATTTTTATATCAATAATAATTTCAATCTTTTTTTAATAAAGCCTATCAAAGAATTTTATTTGAGTTCATTTCATCTGATAGTGTAAGAATAAAGGATTAGTTCCTACTCATAGTTATTTTGTTCAAGAAATCCCCTCAGTACATTATATAAAAGCTGCCACTCGTGTGCACTTTGTAAACTTTTCGAAAAATGTCAGATTTCCATTAAAAGTTAATTTCTGCAGTCACAATGTTAACAAGTTGACAATAAAACAGCTCAAATGTAGTGTAAATACATATCCTCTGTTGTCCTTTTTGTAAAGCCCTTTATTTCTGTCATGTCAAGACTGTCATCTTATATATTATTTCATTATTTTTCCTGGTGTTTACGTTTTTTGCTCTAGTATAGTTTTAGTATGGGTATGGTATCAAGTCATAATTTTGGTATTGTGACAGCACTATATGAGGTACGATCAAAAATTTAATCTGGAAAGATTGCTAAATACTGGAGAGCCGCACAATGATGTGCATGCAGCCAGTGAAAGTTTTAACTTGTGCCAGTAAGTATTCCACTGTATAGCGCTTAGCATCATCACCTAAGTTACAGATGTTTTTGTGACCGATGGTATATGCACATTTGTGATTTGCGCTGGGCTTCCTCCAGTGTCAAAACAGTGACCCTTCACCTTCACCTTCATTTTATGGAACAGGGCAAAGTTGCAGGAATTGAAATCCATTGAATCGGGCAGTTGGGGAGTGACAAATGTCGACAATATATCTGGGTTAGTAATATATCTAAATATTAATTGGTGTGACAATATTACTAACAGAACAAAATTGCAAAAGATTTCCGAAGGGATGCAATATGAAACAAATGATAAGAAGTGCAAAGAAATCTGTAACAAGGAATGGCGTATGTTCTGAGACATGCATTGACTTGATTTTTACTAATGTACCACAACAATGTTCAAATGCTTGTGCATTTCCTGTATGTGTATTTCCTGTAGGCTGGTCAGACCACAATATGGTGTATATAACAAGTATAATATAATATATAATATATAATAGAAAAGAGAAGTTTTAATAAATCTAATTGTGAGGAATTTAAGAGGGATTTAGCTGTAACTCCATGGGAGTTAATATATTTAGAGGATAACTTGGATCATGCTTCAGAACGCTTCACAGAATTCTTTACTGAGGTGATGAATTGACATGCTCCAATTAGAAAACAAACTATTAAGGCTTGTTCTGCTCAATGGATAGATGAGGAACTTAACAAAGTATTTATGGAAAGAAATGAGGCAAAAGCTGTATTCTTAAGAACAAAACTAGAGTCTGACCAACAGCTCTACAGGGAATTACACAATTTTGCATTGTATCTGAATTGCAAAAAGAAGGCCTCATTCTATAGAGAGGCATTAATGTAGTGTGGAAAGGACCCTAAAAAGACCTGGAATACCATTAGAGGCTTGCTGGGAACAAATATTGCACAATATCCATCATTTGTTGAGGAGAATGAAAGAATGATCACAAAGCCCGCTGACACTGCCAATCACTATGCCAATTATTTTGAAAGCAAGATCAACGGATTAAGGAAACTGACTGATTCTTTCAATCCCAAAAAATCCCTAACTAATCTGATTGACAACAATATCATGTTAAACAAAATGTGCTCATTTTCCCTATCTTTGGTAACAACTAAAGAGATTATGCAATTGCTAGAAGCACTTCCTGATGGAAAAGCTACATGCTATGATTTAATGGACAACATGTTATTGAGGTACGCTGCCTCTCAGATTGCTCCTCCCTTCAGGTGTTTGTACAATCGAAATCGGGCAGTTCCCTGAGGTGTGGAAGGAAGCTAAACTGTGTCCAATTCTGAAAAATAAAAAACCTTTTTCTCCAGTGAACAGTCGGCCAATTAGTCTTTACCCACACTCAGCAAAATGTTAGAAAGTATAATTCTAAACAGATGTGGTCATATATGGAAACTAATAACTTAATCTCTGCCAATCAGCATGCATATCGCAAGGACCACTGTACAGGGACTGCCAACATCGACATGACAGGTCAGTGGTTAGAACAAACTGATTTGGGAAAATCTGTTGGTGATTTGGTAGATTGCAGTATATTATTTAAAAAGCTATCTCATTATGGATTCCAGAAAAAACACCCTTGACTGGGTTAACTCCTACTTGTCTGACAGAGCACAGTCTGTATATATAAATGGATCTTTCTCTTTTCCTCTGAGTATAAAGTGTGGCGTGCCTCAAGGCAGTTGCCTTGAACCACTCCTCTACTTGATTTCTACGAACGATATTTCATGTGCACTAATCCTATCTCAAGCTACAATTTTTGCAGATGACACTACTGTGCATGTACCGGGTTATTCGAATATAGATATACAGATATTATTACAACAGGACCTAGAAAAAAATCTGAGACAACAAACTTGTACTGAATATTAAAAAACAAAAGTGATGCTTATGGATCCTGGGAGAAAAAGGCAAGCACACCCCTGCTCACAGCTCACGGCAGGTGGTGCACTGATTGAACAAGCAAATGAGCACAAACTATTAGGTGTTCAGCTTGATAATTGCCAGTCTTGGACATCACATATATCTTACCTATGTAAAACCCTTGTTAGAACTGCCTGCATGGTTAGTAGAATAGCTAAATATTCGCCTACAAAGATATGTAAGACAAGTTATCCATTCTCTAACTGGACATCATGTGAGTTATTGTGCTGCAATTCGGGGTAATGCTGGAGTTGGAGAGATCAGCAGGATCCAAACTGCCCAAATTAAAGCTGCCAGAATTGTTCTGAGATGTCCACGTGACATCCCTATTGTAGAACAGCATAGGGTATTGGCGTGGTCACCAGTTAAAGATATAATAGACATAAGTGTTCTTCGTTTCTTCTATAACTTGCAAGCTCAGAAGAGGCCAAAAATATTTGCAAGGAAGGTTCCAGCAGGTGAAAGAAAGACATTCACATAGTATGAGAGCAGTGAACACAGGCAATTATGTATTACCTAGGACTCGGCTCGTACCTGGTGAAAGAATGTTTTCTCATTGTGCTGTTAAGCTGTGGGACAGTTTACCTCATACCATTAGGAGTCTACCATAACATTAATTTAAACAAAGAATCAAGAAAATTTTAAAGCACACTGGAAGTAACCCTATGCTTGGTATGAATTAAGGTACAGCTTTAAATTATGAGTAACTTAGGCTAGGAAACTGTTATGATTCTTTGGATTTTTACATATTGTGTGATTGTAATACTTATGTTTGCATTACTGATGCGTTGCTGTGTAGTCTTGAAATTAATGATGTAACAGAATGGACAGAAGTAACCTAAATAGGGAGTTAGCTTATGATGTATGGTGTATGTATGTATGGATGTGTATGTTTTATACATTGTATCATTCGTGCTGTGTATGATGTATATTGTATATACATATATATATTGTATATATATTATTATATCATATATTGTATGATGTTTCTACATCTGTATTAAATATAATTGTTTTATGCTATGGACTCTTGGAAGAATAGCCCTACAGGGCTAAAAACAAAACCAAACAAATGTCAAAGGAAAAGCCACCTGCTTCATCCACATTACTGTGCAGTGCTCTGTTTGTGCGCAACAGAAAAAGTTTAGAAAACGTCTGATTGCTTTAGTCACAGTGCCTGCGCTCTCAGGAACCTGCTCCAGTTTTTACTGATGTGAGACAAAATTCTGTCAAAGTTACTTAGGATCTATTCCAGACGCTGCAGTCAGAAAAATACAACAAATTCAATGGGGTCCACACAGCCTAGTTGCATATTTGTGGGAATATCATCCCGCTTTAAGCTACATAATGTAATAAATCGCAGTGAACAGAGCAAAAAAAAAAAAAAAAACCCTCAAGGACAACAGGAAATTGCTGTTGTGGTTTCATCTGCTGGCTCTCTCGATTTAAAAGCATTCACGCTTCAGACAAAGAGGAATTCCGGATTGAAAAATGTAATATCAGGATTCTCTCTGTCCCGGTGACATCCAGCGATAGCCACAGGCACCTTGGACACTGACAGATGAAGCAGAGTTGCCCAAAGTCATCTGTCTGCTTTTCTGCTTTGTTAAAGACTCCTTTCTGGAAACCCCCCTGCTCTGAACCTGGTCACCTCACACTGACTGAACCTACGGCAGTGAAATCCAGATTAAAACTCTGCCTCTTGTGAGCCAGACAGAAGGGATTCAAAGATAGCAAGGTAAGACCTCTGAGGTTTCTTCAGCTACAGGTTTTGAACTCAGTCTTGTGTTTAACATGCTTTTTAGGTTTTCAATTTATCTACATTAACAAGTCCAAGCAGCAGTGAACAACACCCCCCGCTGCCAAGAACAGCAGTTCCAAACCTTTTTCATCCGATGTACCCTGACAGCTCTATCAACTGCTTATTAATTGCTCATAGCAAATTATATCAACAGCTTTTATTTACTATTTATTTATTTTTCACTATTTCTGTTACTAATTTATCACTTTCAACTACTTTAACTTTTTATTTTCTCAGCCTATTTTTCATTAAAATCAGCAAGTTAATTCAATTGTTTATTACTTTTACCATTTTAACCACTGTATCTATTATTTTGCTCCTTTGCCGAGAAGTAAAACAAGTAGGGCTGGACCAAAATATTCATCTATTTGGATATTCCTTAGTTGTTTAGGTATTGGCTTTTTAATTTTGGGATTCATATATTTGTTGTTTTTAGTGCTGTTACTCACAGCAGTGAACATCAGGCTTCAGTTCACCAGTAAATGGAAGACAAAACGCAGAAGCACTCATTTGTGAGGGAATACTTTAAATTGACCAATTAGGCTAGAAGACAAAAGCAGTGTGCCAAACTGGCCTATCACAGTGGCACAACAAGCCTGGAAAAACCACCTACATGTTTTAAGTAGTAACTTTGTCTACAGTTTGTCTGTGAAAAATCAAAACCATTCAAGCTAGCAAACTTAGCTTAGCCTATGACTGTTGTCAAGTTGCTAAGATTAGGTAAGATTTGGTAAAATTACATGATAAAAACTTGCTCCTTTCTTGTTTCTTTCTTTCTTCAAATTGTTGCAACTGACCCAATGTGTTAAATAAAACATAGGAAGTAATGTGGGAACATCTGGGGCTGAAGAAATTATGACATAAAAACAAAGGGTAACCCAAAATAATAACCTGTCCATGGGTCCATCCCCATCTTCCTACGTTGGGTTAAATGCAAATGACAAATTTGGTTTCAAAGTATGTGTAGACTGAGAAATGACAAAAAGACAATGAAGAAATACAAACCTACTGAATATAAACTCAAATTCTAAATTTGTTGGTGTTAGTATGCTTTTTCTACACTTCTGTTTCACGGCGCTTTGTCAGGTGTCCTGTATTTGGAGCATTTTTAATGAGAATTTGGGTGGGTCTGTAATTTATCATAAGAAAAAATAATCACAGTGAGGCTACTACTATGTCAAAAAGTACATAGATAGGACCACATTCAACCAAAGTAAAACATGCATTAACACAGTGCACCTTTACATTGCACTTCTGGCACTCCATGTGGGCTTTATTGCCTTTTACAATATGTCAAGCAATGTGTGTTTTTCACAGGATTTCTTTATTGTGCTTTGCTGTAAAGATATCTGAGTGGTTTCTTTAACACTTTACTTCAATGATGAATGAGGCTGCTTTCCAATATTTTAAAAGCATCTATGCGGGCAGTAATATCAGGACATGTAGGCCAAGCAGCACAACTTCAGTTCTGTGCTCACAGACCAGGCAACCCCAATCTCCTCTGCACCCATCCCCACCCCTCATCCCACCCCAACTTACAGGTTGTCATATTCACAATTTGAAAAAAAAAAAAAAAAATCACCACCACACCACTTTTTCTATCCAAAATATATGACAGAGTATTAGAGCCAGGCATGATGAAAAAAATTAACAGGAGGGATATTTTTTTTCTTTTTTAAAGTTTCCATTTCGA
This sequence comes from Naso vlamingii, assembly GCA_029822935.1. Lineage (NCBI taxonomy): Eukaryota > Metazoa > Chordata > Actinopteri > Acanthuriformes > Acanthuridae > Naso > Naso vlamingii. The sequence continues at coordinate 2,555,306 of JAPQLA010000010.1, forward strand.
GGAAAAAGTCGAAATTTCGTGAAAAAAGTCAAAATGTCAGTATTAAGTGCCTGGCAAAAGAAAAATAAATCAGAGGAGGAAGTTGTTTTTTTTTCTTCTTTCATATTGAGATTAAAGTTGAAATTTCGTGAATAAAGTTGAAATACTATGATGAGAAATTAAAGACAAATGTTGATAATAAAGTCGAAATGTTAAGTATCAGTCGCTTTAGCGCATGTCTCTACAAAATGCCTTGTGTAGATGAATTAGTGAAATTGTACTTTAGAATCGGTTTAGTAACAAGGAAATCCTCTCTCTTTTTTAGTGCATAAACACAGGGTTTTAAAAAGTATCAGCACTTTCAGAAGATTGCGCCGAAAACTGTGGCTGTTCAGAAGGAGAAATCATACAAACTTGGAAGAGGTGGCCGCATTCCTGCAAAATGAAATAACTGGAAATGGACAGATGCAAGGGGATCGATGGTTACACCTGCATGCAATACAGAGAGGCTATATTGTCCTACAATGCCGTATGGCTTCAGTTTATCGTACCCATCCATATGCCAGAGCGCACTGGGACCTTTGCAGTGGTAACGCCTGCGTCTCAGACGCCACGCCCACCTGTCCTCCACACCCTCAGGATCAATCAACTTGATCAATTGTCTTACTGTATTTTGTGATACAACATAGCCTCTCTGTATTGCACAAAATAGTATTTCCACTTTATTCTCAACATTTTGTCTTGATTCTTGTTACAGTATTTCAACTGCATTCAAATTTAGACTTTACCCTCAATATGAAAGAAGAAAAAAACAACTTCCTCCTCTGATTTATATTTTATCTTCTGCCTGGTGCTTAATACTGACATTTCGACTTTATTCACGAAATTTCGACTTTTTTCTCGAAATTTTAACTTTTTTTTAGAAATGGAAACTTTAAAAAAAATTCCTCCTGTTATTTTTTTTTCGTCAGGCCCTAATACTCCATCACATAAATAAGTAATAAATAAATACTGTACGTATATATTATTTTATCAAATAAGATAATAATTTGTTTTATGCAACTACAGACTAGGGGTACAAATAGCCCTGTTTTACAATCACTGGCAAAAAAAACATAATAAGAGCAAGTGAGTTAAGCAAAATGGCCCAAATGGATCCCTGATGTCTTCAGTTGGTGAAAAAAACTGAAAGCTTGCATTTAAGCAGCTGGTTGAAAGGTTATCTATTAACTAAAGTCAACGGAACCAACTAACGGACAGGCATACTCGGCTCATATCGCAGTGATATGACAGACCATTATCTTAGCCTGGTCAAATAAACACCTTGTCTACGAAGCAGGAATCTGTTGAGTAAAGATGCTCAGGTTAAAACCTAGTTTCAACATGGAGATTAACAACAGGCTTCATTTAACACTGGGGACCACTTAAAACTCGGCCTTTTGTCTCAGGTCACTGCACTGGAATAAAAACTGGGGCGTAAAAGGTGTTTATAAATCAACTGCTCTTACTGCCAACAAACCAGAAACAGGAACAGATGTTCCACGGTATCGCCACAAAAACATTAAACATTGCAGTGGGCTTATCTCTTCTGTGTGTTTTGCCAGGATAAAGCTGTCATATTGATGGAAAAGCCTTTGCTATGTAAATACCGGTAAAAGAAGTCTTTAGCTTTTTACAGTGCTTGTCAGTATTTTTACTCCACTGTTGAATTGTCAAAGAGGGAAGTTGGGCAAAAAGCTTTTCTAAGCTTACACAGAGTCAGTGTATTTTTGTATCATATAAAAACTACAATAATGTCATTTTATTTAAAGTTATAGGATATGAGCTGAATTTCAGGAACATGAAGTGCAACAGTTTTCAAAAACACCTTTTGGCTTGGCCAGATGCTAATGTTTCTGTACGGAATAACCACAGCTCTCATGAACATGCCTACATACTGTATGACTGAGATTCCCTCAAGTGCTGTGGTGCAGTTTCCCATCAACCATATAGTCTCACTGGTGCTTTCTTAAATATTTAACCACGACAATAAATCAAATATTTAACCATGACACGTTTTTTAGGTGACCACTGGTTCTATTTTGATGATCTAACCCAGGCTTTCTTAAACTATTTTGTGCCAGGGCCCAGTAATGTGTGGGCCTCAACCTCTGGGGCCCACTTAGGTAATTATTCGGGGAAAGACTTGCTTTACATCACTTTGCTCTGGTTGGCCATTTCATCTTTCTTTCTTTTAAAAAATTCCTCAGATTTATCCTTGAGATGTGCATGCTTTGTCGCCGAATGCCTGCACATTTTTGATGGTTTCATTGTTTCATTGCTGATAACCATTTGGCAGATTACAGACAGACAGGCTCTGGAGGGCAACTATCGTTGGATACAAAACCAAACTTAATGTATATTGGGGTCATACTTGCAATTGAATAGACGATATTTTTAGCTTCAGGTTCTTTGTTCAATGTTCTGCTGCAGATGTATTGAAATAAGCACCCAAACGCTTTTGTTTAGAGCAGACCATGGCTAGCCTATAGAGCTGGATGAAATTTTTGCAGTACGAGCTTGACATTTCTCAACTAGAGTAACTCAGTGCCAATTGAGAGAGCTGCTAATTCAGTGACAAAACTGTCAAGACAACCTGCTTAAACACAGACATTTCTCTGAATATACAGTCATTTAATTTATTTGGAGGGGCTGCTGCAGACCGGCAGGCATTGCTCCGTGGCCCAGTGCCAGTCCCCGGCCCATAGTTTGAGAAACGCTGATCTAATCAACTATTGTTGCTATATTGCAAATGTCAACTACTTAAAAAAAAACACTTTTGTTGCCAGTGACAAACACATCATTTCTGAGTAAATCCTTTATTTCCAAACAATAATGAAATTACCTCTGCCTGTAGCCGTTGTGGTAATGTATTGTGACAGAATAGCTGCAAAGACACTTTGGGCCCTATCTTTCACCTAGTGCAAAGGTGACGCACAATGCAGTGCAAGTGTCATTGCTATTTTCCAACTGACACAGTTGTTCTTTTCATGCCCAGTGCCCACATTTTATATATAGCAAATGTACAGTACTTGCGCTCATCTGTGCGCCCATGGGAGAGGTAATCTCAAAAGGAGGTGTGTGGGACAACACGCACATATGGATAGCCCCCCACTGGACAGGACTATGGTCGTATCTTGGCAGGATCCACACTAACTGGATCTCCACAGGCAGAAAAAATGACTAGACCAGTCTCATTCCCAGGTTGTCAAATGCTGATGTTTTTTCATGGCCTTCTGTCTGTTTCTCATACATCTTTTGTTGTAGTATAACCAACAGGAGATCATTGTTATGTGTAGAAATTTTGGCGGTACTGCACTGTATAAAAGTGAAGTCATTGAGGGTTTTTTTGTATTTTCTTTGTTGTGACATTTTGTAGATAGTCCCTGTGCTTTTGTCTCACAGTTGGCTGCATGTAAAAACCAATGTAATTCCTATGGCAGGGAGGACAGCTCATTTTGATCAAAAGTTAGGTTGTAGTACATTGTCGTCATTACTATGGTTGGATTAGGCATCGTATGTTTTAAAACGGTGTTTCTGTTTTGAGTTATTGATCCTGGAAGTTTGAATCTGTGAATATCTTTACAATTCTACCAAAGTTCTGCTTCCTGGTATTTCTGGTATGGCGTAAACAAACCATAGATGAAACAATCCACTTGTTTTTCCATTTTGGGTTCAAAATGAAAAAACAAAACAAAAAAAAAGATGTGATTCATTTATTTGTTTGGTAACACTTTACTTAAAGCATCCATCTATAATGCATTGTAATGTGCCTATAAAGCTGTATAATCATAGTTATAAGCAAGGTTATGGTTAACCCTAACCATAACCAATACCACATATGATGCATGATAAGTGTGTTCATAATAGGGCTGCACCTAACGATTATTTTTTTATTGATTAATCTATTGATTATTTTTTCGAAAAATTGATTAATCTATCAATTATTTTTTTGATTAATCTATTATATATTACTCAATAAATAGAACAACAAATTTACCCAAAATAAAATTTTAAACCTAGTCATTCATATTTCAATATTTTATTCCGTCATCAACAAACAGATATGACTACGTACGCACTGCAG
>JAPQLA010000010.1:2579015-2599582 GCA_029822935.1 Naso vlamingii
GGTTAGATTCTGACCCCACCATGCATTGTGGAAAGAGATAAATAGACAATTTTTCGCCTTAAATAACATCACATTGTAACCGAGAAGATAAAGGGGACAGCAGAGCTAACGTTACCCACTAGCGGGGCTCTGGCCTCTGGCTGCCCAAGGAGGAGGCTACAGGTCTGGCTGGAGCTAGCACCCACAATTAGCACTTCAAACATCATAAACTGTCAAGTAATTACATGTATGTTGTTATATTGTGTTCAGACTGAGATTCCAACTCGCCATGGTTTGAAAAAAGAGACAATCAGATGTTTTTTTTTGCTTGAAATAACATTAAATAATCAGGAGAAGAGGTGGTAGACAGCAGAGCGAACGCTAACCACTAGCGAGCCTCTTTCCTCTCCTGAGCAGAGAGCTGCTGAGAACAGGGGTGGTGCAGGTGGAGTGCCAGGGGAAATGGGAGGTGTGGCTGACACGCATGTTTGTTTTGGTGCAAAGCTGATACAGAATTGCAACAACTAGTGGTGAATCAATTTTGTATATAGCTCCTTTAAACACTGACAAAAACACAGTCAGTTTGTACCACCAACTGTACCACAGGCCCCACTTTCCCTCTACTGATACCTCTCCAAACATCCACCCTCACCCCCCACAATTCAATTCTCAGGAACCTTTTTATTTTTACTTTGTTTGTTGTTTTTATCACTGGCTTGTGTGGGATTGGCACCTTTTATCACTAGCCATGTTAGCAGTGTGGGGCTATCGATGACAATGTTTCATTTCATCAGTCACTCAGTCCATCATTCTGGGTATCAGTTTTTGTTTTTAACAGTTTGAAGCCACAGCATTTTACTGAAGCTACAGTTTGGGATAAATATTTAATTCAAACAGAAATATTCTAGGTTTTATACAAATCATTTTAAACAACTATGTATTTAAATTTTCTAAAGTTCAAAGATTTTTGTAAACTTTCAGATATCTTGTAGAGGTTGATGGCTGATGGTTTATGGTTGGGCTGCACAGCATGAGTTTGTATTGACTGGCTGTTTGATGCTAATGTTAGCCATAAGCTTGAAAAACAAATAAGTACAGCCCAGACTGGTAAAAGTCTGGCAGAGTGTAAGATCTAAAACAGGACTATGTGTACAGATTTCAAACTCTCAAAATATAGGCAACAATATGGTCTGTTCTCTGGCGCCACCATCAGGACAAACTTTACATTTTTCAGTCTAATGATTTGATCTTATGATTTCAGTCTAAGGATTTAAGATCAGCAAAGCAGTGTGTACATCTGTCACCCATCAATTATTTCTTGTTCGGCTTAATGGGCCATTAGTTTTACCTGTAATTAAAAGTTTGCCCAAGTCAATTAACATTTTCACAGTACATAAACTCCCACTTCAATGTATTTTCCATCTTCCATTAAAGAAAAGCTGCTCAGGAAAAATGTGAAGGAATTCTGTCTAGGTGGTTTTTACCTTCAGAGCCTTTGGCTGTCTGTGAGCTAACTTGTACAAGTCATCTGAAGCCAGATGTGTTCTTCTAAGGACTAAGTCAAATGATGGCCCGATCTCCTCCAGTTCTATCCGCGGCGTCCGGCACCCAGACTTTTTCAACAGAGACCTGCAGTGACACATTGCCTCAGTAACTGTTGTGCAGAATGTCTGCAAAGAGAATGCAAAAGTGGCAAGTGATGTTTGCCAAAATTCAACAGTGGCTTTAATGTCTTCTCAAAAGATGCGATAGCTCTTATCCACCACATGGAACGGCTCAGCTTGACTCATTCTCTCTCCTTTTTCCACTGTGGGTAGTACAAGGAGGCACTTTTTTCATATTACCTCTATCGAGTGAACTGAGTCGGGCTGAATTATTGACGCAAGAACAGTGTAGTGTGTGTGGTGGTTTTCAAAGTGTGAGGCAGGCCTCCAATGGGGGGCGCCAGAGCATTTCAGGGGAGGCGCAGGATGAGAAGAAAAAATGAAAAACAACAACCTGTAAATATACACCTAAGCTAGCTAACTTTTCAGAGAGAAAGGGATCAATTAGTCACTGTGAGAGAGGAGAAAGAATCTGGTACAAGAAAATGGAGGAAGTATGACAATGACCTCTCCAAAAATGCTATAAAAGTGCTGATCCCCTTCATCTCCACCTAGCTGTGAGTGTGTGGATTTTCTGCATTGACGATTCATAGCACATAGGCCTGCTGCTTGAGGCTACAGGTAAAGCATGATTTACATTTGCTCCTTTCCACTGTGCATCCCTGCATCAGCAGCTGTACTATCATCATGTGTTTTATGTTAGGAACAGATGAATGTTAAAAATATTTCAAAAATCTTAACAGAACATGTCTAAAATGTTTTTAAAAAATGTTAGATATATGATATTTATTCAATAAACTGGAGAATGTTAACTCGTGCAGTTATGCATTCGTGGGGAGAGGTGGCACAGTTGCTTTTATACTCTTTGGGAGGAGGCCAACAGTCTTAGATGTTGAAAACCCCAAGTGTAGACCAATGATAGGTTGTGTAACATGGGACATCCTGCACAAACTCAGCATTTTTACATAAGAAAAAAGAAAAACAGTAAAGCTACCAGCAATGCATTATTTCACTCACTCGACCAGGATAAATTAGCTCAGCTGATACTGAGACAATCTAAACATTATCCCTTTTATCTTCTGTTTAAGAGCAAATTTGCTCCTTCACGTGTGGTTGACAGCGAGATGCAGAGGGTGACTGTAAATATGGGCAAAGCAGAAGAAAGAGTTAGCACTGAAGTGATTAGTTTAGCAGCGAATAAAGGATTCAGCTTTTAAAGACCAAAGTTAAGCTCCCTCGTTTTCCAACTGCTTTAAAATGAGGGGTTGCCAAGTAGCAGTGATGAACAGCTAAAATCCTGTTGAGAGAACGCTACTGTATCATTGGTGGAAAATTAGCAGAAAAAAAACAAACAAAAGTGAGAAGAGATGAGTCGAGCTTTACCATGTAGTGGACAGGCAGCATATGGTGACAGGCAAAACTCACCATGATTTTTTTTTTATGCATTTACTTTTCACTAGAAACACAACTTTGTTACGCTAACCAATTTATACACAATCAGGATTTTTCTTTCTTCATCTTTTTTAAAAAAAAACTAAATCTTATTTTATACCGGTAGCTGCGCATGTAGATTTTCCCATCCAGGGCAGTGAAGTGCAGGACATGTTCCAAACCTGCCAGACGCACTGCTGACACTGTCGGACCTCTGAAGAAGTCTGAAAAAAAGAGTTAGAGAAAATCTTTAAAAATGTCTACCTAAACATAATAAAGAAACAAATTCCTTGAATATAATTAGTCTATACCTATGAGCAGACTCTTGAGACGTTTGTGTTCATTGTCAGTATCAAATGCCTCCCCTGCAAACACAAGCATTGGTTTGGTTCCCTCAGGACATTTGCTTGCCTGCAACAGAAAAACACACAAATTACATTTAAAGTTGCAGTTTATAACTTCAGCTAATGAGCTAACAAGCTAATGTAAGCTGTAGCAGGAGACTCATTGGGAAGCAACTCCACTGCAGCCATTGCCTCCAGCTCGTGGTTTATTTTGTTTGCTGGCCCTCTCTCTTTTAAACCCAGTCAGAACTGAGACAAGACGGTTGCAGGGGAAGGCCGCAGTGGAGTAAACTGGTCCGTCTCAGCTCCAGCTTGAGTTTACTGACACTCTGTTGTCGACTGAGGCGAGTCTGAGCGTAGGGCACAAACAGCTTAACAGTTCGTACCGACGTCACCTGTCGCTAAGAAGTGCAGCGTAGATAGAGAGTACAAAGAGCATCACTGATAGGGCAAACAGAATGGGAGTGATAAGATTTTTAATCAATCCGGACTACAGAGGCATGATGGGAAAACACAGAGATTTCGCCATACTCTCAGATCACGTCACTTACTAATATCTGTCAGTGGGTATTGTAACGTTTTTTCAAAATAGAACAAAAAAACCCCAAAACATTACTGATGTTTACCCCAAAGTTACCAACTGCAGCTTTAAGTGTGGGATGTCAACAGTGTTCACTGAATCAATGGAAGACAGGACAGAAAAAAATACATCCCTAGAGTGGTGTGCAATTACAACAAGTGACAATATATGACTCCTTTTTTTGGTGAATAAACTTTAGTATTTGTGTTTAGACCAATTTTTGAAGCCAACAGAGCAGCATTGTGAGCCCACATCCCGAGGACACTGTGCAGTGAAAAACTATGCTGAACAAAGTTCAGAGACAAAGGATGAATGTGGCCTTACCTTGTTAAGCTGGCTTGGATGTCATGGTGATGCTACTGATAAGACTGGTCTGTTGATTTCATGAAACTGAACCTGAGGTTGTGTTATCTGATCCTGTCTATCTGCGACACAGCTGTTGTATAATTACCAATTGTGAATGATTTACAAAGCTGTAAATACTAAGATTTTCCTTTTGGTGTCCTATTAATGGTCACATTAATTGTGTTTGAATGGTCTTTGCTGTTCAAGATGAGATAATGCTTTAATTCAAAATTTTTAAAGGCTTTTTGTGAACAGAAAGGGGGGGGGGGCTGCTATACAACAATGAGCCAGCAGTTTCAGTTTGGGCACCGTCAGTATCTTAGAGAGTTTTACTGAAAGTAAGAGGGTGACCACGACTGCCATCCCAAAGCCCAGCTAACACTGATTCACACTGGTACCTGGAGCAAATTATTTTCCATAACATCACATAAATTATCAGTTGAACCTTTCATACATATGGTATGTGTGTGTGTGGGTGGGTGTGTGTCACTGACATGGTCAGTTCCTCAAACCTTAACTCATTTTCTATATTTTTGTTTTATTTTCTAAACTGTGTTTGTTCCTTGACAGGCTCATAATCACAATTTTTTTTGTCTGCAATATGCAAATTAATTTACAATATTTTTCACTGCAGAAATTAGCAATTAGATCTATTCAGTTATACTTGTTTGACTTTTCCTTCACTCAAGTTGCAAGTTGGACTTCAAAACATTGTGCATCATGCAAACAATATTTCATTTTGGAGCTGAAAGGATATTCACCACATCTCTGAACATAATCATCAAAACTGCAACAACAAGACTGTGATTTCCTTTAACTGAAAACAGATGTTAGCAGAATGACTGCAATCATTACCTTAGTATCACTCAGGGAGACATACTTCTCAATTCCAAGTTCAATCATATCAAGCACGTGAAAGTCAAACAGACGACCTGCAAACAAACAACAGGAACTAATGACACACTAATCTTCTAGCATTTTATGAACCCTTACAATGTACCTGTGGAAGGAGAGCATGATTACTTTAAAGGAGAACTTCAGTTTTTAGCACATTAAGCCCTATCATAATGTTATTAATGATCATATACAATGGTCAATAGCAACTTTATGAAGAAAAACGTAGTCTTGAGAACTCAAGCTCGTTGCTGACATCTCTGCTAGCTTTCACAACAGACTGGCATGGACACTGAGACAGTCCTTTAAAAAACACAATAAACACTCGTTTTCAAACTTGAGAAACTCGCCAAGTGGTCAATGGCGTCTGCTGATGTTCTGACACAATAACTGTCCCATGGTATGCTTTACATCATATTTTATTTACCATTTTATACAGTTCATTGACTTGTATGGACAACTCTTAGAGGTTTAGATATTCCTCCACTGCCGGAAATTGGAAGTTGGATTGTTTTGGAAAGTTCATTGTCATCGGCGGACACCACTGACCACTCTGCAAGTTTCTCAAGTTGCTTGAAAACGAGTGTTTGTGTTTTTTGAAGGATTGTCTCAGTGCCCATGCCAATCTGTTGTGGAAGCTAGCACTGACGTCAGCAGTGAGTTCTCAAGACTGCACCGTTCTTCATAATGTTGTGATTGACCATTGTATATGATTGTTATTTAACCATATAATAGGGCTTAATGTGCTAAAAATCAAACTTTTCTTTTACCAGAGATTATGATTTTTTTTTTTCATCTCTAATATCACACATTTTCTTACACACTAACATTTTTAACTGAGGTCAACAGATTAGAATTGAACAAGATTATGGTGACAATAGGCTGATACTGAGCATCATGTGAGTTGACCAACCTAGCTACAGTTATGAAACATGCACATAAAAGTTCTGTGTAAAAGAAATAAAAATTAAAGATTATATTCCAAAGAAAAACAATATTTTCTTAAATGATATAGTGTATATCCCATTGAACTATAACTGGTCCCTTAATGTGTCAAACTGAATGAGTGACATGGAGCGATAGTGAGAGAGGCAGAGGAAAGAGAAATCACCAAGTATGAGGTCATTGGGCCGCTTTTTGTTGTGGGAGCCAAACAAAAACAGAGAGCAGTCTGTCTTCTTGGAGAAAAATTCCTGCGAAAGAGTTGTTTAAATGATGAGACAGGAAAACACCTGATGGTAATAAAGTATTTAATGTATGCTGTGTTTCATGTACACTCACCAGTGATGTTGAGTCCTCAAACGGTCGTGTTATATTCTTCCTGAAAAGTAGGGAGACATTTTATACGCTGCAGACAGGTCAACATGTTTCCCAACCCTTTTTTTTTTTTGGAAACATTTTACTTCACACTAAAAGTAGTTTAGTGCATTTAAATTAAATTTAAATTCAACATTTTATTTATATCTAATCTGTTGAGCTAAAATTAGCAATGATTTAACAAAATTTATCACTATTTCATGCTGCTACTACTACTTCTCAGCCCTCTACTACTACATATTATTAATAGCTCTCTTATTAATGGAACTGTACATGCATCTTTCAAGACAGGCGTAATCCAGCCACTACTGAAGAAACACAACTTGGACCCACGTCTGATCAACAACTACAGACCAATCAAAAATCTGCAATTCCTTTCAAAAATCCTAAAAAAGGTCTACTTCTCGCGTCAGACTCCGTTTCAGTATTGATACTGCTACATCTCAGCGCACACTTCGACATGACTGATCAACACATTTTATTACATTGCCATGAAAACTGTATAAGTCTTATTTACACTGCCCTCTCCTGGCACAGATCATGACTGACAGATCTCACTTTGTTTTTTATAATGACCATGAGAACAGAAGAAAGCTAATTATGGTGTGCCACAAGGGTCTGTGGTCTACCCAATAATTGTTTCCACTTACATGTTGCCCCTGTACATTAATCAATAACTATAAATTAGGTCCCCACTTTTATGCCGACGATAACTAACTTTACATATGCATCAAATCTGATGCCTTTCATTAAATAGGAAGAATGCATACAAGAAATCCAACTTCCTTCTTTTGAATGCTGATAAAACTGAAAAGCAAATTCTTGGTCCAAAGCACACTAGAAGTAAACTCTCCGACTGCACTCTAAACACAGCAGGTTCAACAATTTCACAGAGCCCCTGTGTCAGAAATCTTGGTGTTCTTCTAGATCCAAATCTCTCATTTGAAGATCATACTAACAGTATGACAGAAAGTTTATTTTCACCTACACAAGGCTGCCAAGATTCGTCCCAGCCTTTCCATGTCTGATGCTGAAACGCTGCTTCATGCTTCCATTTCATCTAGATTTATCACAATACTCTTTTTTCCCAGCTTATCAAATTCAACTATTGACAAATTAAGACTTGTTCAAAACACTGCTGCCAGAATATTAACTAAAAGTAGATCATTTAATCACATCACCCCAATTCTCATCTCATTACACTGGCTTCCTGTCCATGCGAGACCTGATTTCAAGATTTTACTTTTAATATATAAAATGAAACACAGACTTACAGCATCCTATCTCCAGTCACTCTAGATATACCTGCCAGAACACTACAATCTCAAAATGCCCGTCTACATGCAATCCCAAAAATCAGTAAGTCATGTGGAGGAGGTAGGGAATCCTCCTGCCGAGCCCCTCTCCTCAGGAATCACCTGGCCATCCATTGCGAGAAGTCAGCTCAGCCAACTCTTCAAAAAGCAAACTCAAGCCACACCTCTCTGCATCCAACTTTAACATCATCTAGTTTCTGTTCTAAATAATACACTTTAGTCATCCTACATGTATTTAGTCACTGTGTGTGAGATTTTACGTTACGTGTTTTTTACTAGTGTGTAGGGATATTACTGTTCATACCATATGTTTTGTATATGACAGAATTTTCTGTTTTATGTTGTCACTATTGTTTTCATGTGCAGCCATTTGAGGCATGTTTTTTGATACTGGGCTACACTGAACTTTGACTTTACTAGTTACCACATATATAAAACCTCTAATAAGACTGACACTGTCAATATTTCCATTGTTTCACATCTTAAATCTCATCTAAAAAAGCACCAAAATACCTGCAACAGAAAGTTACATATGACTGATTAGTGCATTAAATATAACTCACTTACTTCTTGTACAGCACAGCATTGGGCTTCTTCAGGGCATACTGCAGTTAAAGAGAGAGAGAGAGAGAAGTTCAGATGCACATTTCTGCAAGTGAGTCCACAGTTTTTAAAGCCACATCACACATGTAGCTGAAACCTCTGCATCATTCAGATGACCTGTGCAGAAAAACTCAGCGAGTTTAATGTTCCTACATAATTGAGATCCAAAATGGACAAATTTCATGATTTCACATCCAGAATGTATTAATAAAGTTTTAACTTAAGTAACAACAAAATGTAATAACATCAGAGACTGTGAACATTGGTCAAGTACAGTATTTTTGATACACACTTTGTATGACCCCACAAAACCAAATGAGAAAAGTTTGGAAAAATAAAAATAAAAATAAAAATAAAAGGAGAACACTAAACACTGAACACTGAACATGAGCCATTGCTAGAAAACACCTTTTTGAAAAAAGACAGGATGGCAAAACACAAAACAGGTTCTTACAAACAGGAAGAATATTTTATTTTACTTACAATATCTATCTGATTTTTGACATGTTAGACTTCTCGGTTCTGCTGAATAGGTCAAATCTCACACCACAATCACATCAAACAAAACAGCATCACATTCAGGTTATACTGTGTACTGAAGAAGGAAGCAACAATGAAAAAGACTGTGGGAATCACAACTGGTGTGATAAATTATTAAACCACAGCTTTTGATGAAGGAATTTAAACTGAACGATACTGTTTAAAACTTGTCTGTAATCTTAGCGTCTGAAGATTAACAGTGTGTTGTCAAACCTTTATAATAGCCCATGCATCTACACTACATGACATACTGTAATTTGGGTCTTTAAGGTCTTTTTTTACTGAGTGCATCATCCAGTAACTTACTATATCTTTGAGGGCCTGGGTGATGGTCTGACTGGTGTTTCCCCCTTTCATAATCATGGCAGTCTTCACATCCTCAATAAGCTTGGGTGCTCTGCTCTCCAAGAAGCGCTTGGAGCGCTTTGTCTTTGGTTTTCTGAGAATAAACATAAACACAAGGGGAGATGACAAATCAAGCTTCCATTGCTGTTCACTGATACACAAAAACAGCCAATCAAGAGGCTGGCAGAGTCACTGAATATCTGACAGGTTTTAAATAGAAATACGTGTTCAGGAGCACCTTGGTAGCCAAATTGTGACAGCACATTCTGTAAGGCCTATTTAATGTCACTGTCCCAAAAATCTGGAGCTGGTTCTCAGGCATTGGGTGCCCATCACTTCCCAAGGATGGGTTAAATACAGAGAACAAATTTCACGGTATATTTGGAATAATTCTATGGGACAATAAAGTCTTCTTCTCCCCCCCCATCTCACATTTCCTGTCTGCCTCTGCTGTCTAATTAAGGCAAAACTTGCCAAAAACATAATTTAAAAAATAAATTAGTTATACAGGACATGTATTCTCAGGAGCTTTTTAACTGGTTGTGGGTTTCTTTTTTGTTTGCTTCTTTTTTTTATTTATATATTGCTGGTTATTGTCAGTCACTGTACTCCACAAACAGACAATCTTTCCAGTTTCATAGCCTGCCTGGTCATGCTTAGCAATGACCAAAGCCAGTACAAAGAAAACCACTGATAGTCCCTTAATACAACAATCAATTTCTGCCTTTTGCTACGTTAAAATCTTAAAATTAAATACAAAATTGTTAGCGTTTATTGTGCTTGAGACAAAGTAAACTATTGTAGAAAGGACTGATTGAAGTATTGATTATGCACCTTGCAAAAAAAGTTCTTCTTTTCATCATTACTTCTCTTTTGTAGAAAAAAACCTGAGAAATATTGCAGCTTGAAAAATGAGAATTATAATCTATCAATGACTGTGATGACTGTTGTTGGACTAAATGGGCCATGTTAATAAATTTCAGTAACTTGAAGGGAATATGTTCATTTATAATTCATTAATAGAAATCTAAACAGAAACCTAAAACTCTCCCGCACACTCACTTGAAACTCGTTTACAAGTGAGTTTAACAGTGTGCGGGAGAGTTTCTGTTCAGTTTCCTGTCGGCCCGCGGTCTTCCCCTATGCACCTGTTGACCTACAGGAGTGCAAAAGTCCTCACCCTGTGATTACTAGAATCTATAAATGACTCATTACTGACCGATTTCTTTTCAATTACATACTTATCTAGACTATATTAAGCATGATATAGGGAAGCAATATTTCTGTGATGGTCCTTCTTCCCTTAATCCAACATTAGGCTATATTCAGCCTTTCGTTAGGCAAATAAAATAGGGACAAATTTTCTTCCGTTATGTACTTAAAATGTTATCTGGCTCTAGAATACAAAAGTTCATTACAGCTCGCAAATTTAATGAGTTATGCAGCTATAGAAACAAAGTACAGGACTGTAATCAGATTACCATTTCACAAGCATGGCTGCTGGCATGACCAGATCTTGAATTTGTTATAAATGAATGACTCCTCTCATAGTTTAACAGTTGTGACTGTTGCTGTCCAGTAATTTAAATAAGCTTATACACAAGAGGAATGCTGACTAAAGCAACTTACAGGAGTCTCTTCAATCATACACACACTCAGTGTGTGTCGTTGTTTTGTTTTGTTCCTTTTTTTTTCTCTTTTTCTTTTTCTTTTGTGTAGCTGAGAAAAGATTCTGCAGGAAGTTTTACACCATTGTGCTTCTCATTGTATATAATTAAAATGTCTGTACTGTAAATATACATGCAGCAGTACAGTATCCATTTTAAATCTGAGTATTGTTAATAGACGTCCATATTTTCTCTTTTCATTGATAGCGAATGTATAACGTTAACGTCATCAACAAGCTCGTAAATAAAAGTCCAACTCTAGCTTGGCATTATGTGGTTTACAATTTCACATTACAAGAAACACGGATTTTGAATCAACGTTACAATAATGAATTTCAGTTTAAAGGCTATTGAACGTTAACATTAGCAAGCTTAAGCATTAGGGCACTGAACACGTGACGAACATTTAAAATGAACAGTCAAACTTACACTACACCGTCTAACCGCGTCATTTCTGTGACTTTATTCGAGTTTATGCCCGAAAAAGGAGAACACACACGTTCCAGCTCTTCACGGTCGTTCTTCCACGTGAAACCAAGCGGCGGAAGTCAATGTTGGTGTTTTTCTTCTTTTTTGGTGGTTGATACCCTGCTTAAAGTAAATTATCGCCATCTAGCGCCAAAATAAGTCCACACGAACTGTCCACTAAGGGGAGCTACAGGCTGAAAAAAGTTTGAGTTTGAGTCATCCTCGTCGTTAAATGTCGGTGAGGTCAGAGGTCAGATCACCGAGTGATTACGCCACATTTCTACTGACAACATAGAGATTTCATGTAGGCCTGCACTTGATATCATTAACATTCAGCATGTCATGTGTAGGTGTCTATATGATAGAATAAAAACCAAACCTAAACGATGATGATAATCACAAATCAAGACTCAAGATGTTGCGCGCACACACACGCACACACACACACACACATAGTATTGATGGGTTTATTAAATGTAGGTCTATTTATTCATTTCTGATATATAAAAAAAATGTAGACTTTAGACTTAGATTTGTCAGGATTGTGCCATAAATATTGCAGGTTTTACCCAACGCTGGGAGGCATAGCTTCTAGTGTATTTGACTACACTAAATGCACAAGTTCATCTAAATTTACTTTATGTTTATCTGACATCACTTATTCCTCAGCTAACTTGGTTTTTGTATGAATGTTCGCTGTAAATACATAAATGCATTGTAGTCTTAATCACGTGAGAACTGCTTACTGAAAACAACCATATATTTAATCTAAACCTAAGGTCATCTGCATTCTACATTACATGAGTTGGAGGTCATGTGTACAAGCTACATAGTCCCATCAAATTCAACTGAATCTGTAAGACAACTCCAACTTATTCAAAAGTCAGCAGCCAGAGTCGTGACACATGCAACAAAACTTGAACATTTAACTCTGGTGCTCAAAACACTCCATTGGCTCCCTGTGCAATACAGAATAACCCTCAAAATCCAATTATTAGTTCATAAGGCACTTAATGGTTCAGCTCCCAAGTATATTTATGACTTGCTCACTGACTACACGCGACCTGAGCCCTCAGCTGATCAGGTAGAGGTCTTTTAGCCACACCCAGAGGAAGATCTACGGGGGGAGGAGGGGTCTTTAGTTACTGTGGTCCTTTTAAATATACAGGAACAAACTACCTGTTGACCTGAGGTCCATCACAACTGTCTCTACTTTTAAAGTTAGACTTAAAACCTGTTCTCCCAAGCATACGAAGTTACTGTGTGGGTGTTGTCAGTTGTACACTGGGTGTGTGTTTTATTGATTTGATCCCTGCATCCTATTCATGATTGTTGAAATAACTGCTATTTTTTGTATTTCTGTGTTTTTACCCTTGATGTAAAGCACTCTGAGCTTACCTGTAAGAAAAAGCATTTTATAAATAAACTGCTGTTGCTATTAAGGTTTTTGTTGAAGAATGTGAGGCATCTATGTACAGAATACTGTTGAAATATGGGGGGAATAAAACTGCTCCATTTTTAAATGCGTCTTAAGAAATTAAGCTCTTTGTTTTTTCTTAAGCAAAACAAGAGCAACGTCCCATCTAAATATTGCTCAAGGGTTTTCCCCCAGGTTGTACTCATTCTTAAACGGAAAAACTTTAAGCTTGCTTGTTTCATCTGCTTAAAGGGAAAATCCAAAGCAAGGGGACCCACAATAAACAGATGAATTAAAAGAAAAGAATAATTAAAACTGAAGAGGCTGAGATGTCTGATCTTACTCTGAAGTTTGTGTCAAACTTCAAAATCTCTGGATCCTGTGTTAATCATAATGCAGTTTGGTTAAAATGTATTGCATTATCGCATTTCCTGGTAATGTACTTTCTCAGTATTTGTTGTTGTTGTTTTTGTTGTTTCAATATGTTTGTTTTTGTTCTTATTGCTCCACTATATTTATGTGACACATGCAGTTACTAGTTAATGACCTCATTTAGTTGAAAATGAAAAACAGAAATAAAAATAGAATAGATAGAAATAGTTTGAATAGAAAGAATATTATAAAAATATCAGATATCTGACCTTTGAAATAAACAAGATACAACATGGGGTTCAGAACCTTTTGGTAAAGCTGACATTACAGCACAAATTATTGCTGTAAACATACAGCATATCTGCCTCGTCAGAAAGGGAGTAAACCACCTTTACCCTCATTGGTGCCTTCTTCTTCTCTGCCATTTTAATAACAAGATTCAACAGCTGAATTACTTCTCAGTTTCGTTGTACTGATCTGTGTACCCAGCACTTGGATCTGTGAGGCATTTTTGATTCATAAGAAGTAAGCTGGAAAAAAGTTCCTATGTTGTAATAAGACCTTGAACTTTCTGGCCATCAGACAGCATATTGTACTAACATCTTTACAACGCTGCATCCTGTGAGGCATGCTGATAGCAGCATCATGTGTCTGCAGCCGCCCTCAGTGGCGTGTAAGGATCCACTGTCTAAAGCTTGACTTTGATCATTTTATCTTCATTGCTAACACCTTTTCCATTTGCTGGAGTTCCCCTTTAAGAGAAAATCATTACAGCTGGAATAATGATTTCTTTCCTGGTATGTGGGCGGGTTCAGCTTTTTTTTTTTTTTTTTTAATCTAGCCACATAATCATTTCAGTGTATGTTATTGCATGCAACAAGGCTAATAATTTCTACTATAACTAATATTGATCTGATACTTTGTATGCAAATAGATTTTGGATGATCTGCCTTTTGCATTTATAGTTATAATCTTAATTTTTGCAAACATTCACTGGTAAGTGACTAACGTCAGCAGTGTGATGAGATGGTGCTGTCTTTATCAATAGGTTCTCCTGTGTGCTTTACATTTGTATAATTTCTCTTAGAAAGTTTGATTGTAAACACTTTCTTGCTTAGCCTTGGACAAAAAGACAAAGATCATATAAAGAACAGCAGTTGCACATACAAGTATCTGTTTTATTAAAGCATCAAGCTCATAGCACAGATATATTTAGCACATCTTGACCATCCAAAGAACAGCAAAAGAAAGAATAAGAACAGCAAAGTTTCTCCTTCAGTACATCCTGATACATCCTGCAACTGCACCCTCTCAGCCGGGGGAAGTCTTTCACTTTCTCTTTCTCTGCCATTTTTCTAGTGTTGAGGAGAAAGGGAAAGTAAAAACAACAAAAAAAACAAATAAAAACAAAACAACCACCGCGATTTAGTCAGTTTTGAAAAGGTCATCCCCTAACTTCAGAACCCACTGGTTTTACAACAAAACATTTGGACAAAAGGGGAAGAATATTGGTCCGCAGCAAAAATACAAAATATTTTTTGTATAAAATTCTATTACCATTCAACTGCAAAAATGCATTTTGAGTTCAGTGTATAAAAAAATAAACAAAACAGCAGTGATCCACATCAACAGGGCTAAAATGTACTTAATCTAAGAACAGTTAGCAATAAACTTGAAATCCTCTCAATGTGACTTCAAAAGAGGACCTATAACAGTCACAGCTGATCACCAAAGTCATGTGTGAGGCAGTTGAGAGCAGGTCATGAAAGGGCAGACTGGTCCTCAGGAAAAGAAAGAAACCACTCCAAAACGCCATGTTAAACAAACCAGAGTGAAACCATGTATCCCAGCGTCAGCTTCACTGATTGTTCTTACATGAAATGCTCCAGCTGGCTCACAGAGTGCCTTTGCTGATCAATCACTGTTATAGGTGCTGATGTAATAATCACAGATACTTCAAAAGAACAGACTGTAGTGCGCTGCAGGGCTGAAAGCAGGTTACGACTCCTGCGCTGTCTTCTCTGGTTCAAAATTCAAACTGCATTCTCTGGCAGGAGAAGCACTGTGAACACCCCTGAACTGAACATGCGGAGCGGACAAACCTTGGACGTTTGACTTATGTTTCATTAGGTAATAAATATTAAAAGCTAACCTGCTTTCAGCACTTCTCCACAACTTGAAAAACATTTTAACTACACGTTGACCCAACCACTAACGGTAAGAGTCCCCCGCCTACCCAAAAACATCAGGATGTGGCAGCAGCAACTACGCTTTAAGCTGGTAAAACAAGGGGAAGGTGAAGCACAGACCTACTGACAAACGGAGGAAGAGACGGTGTTACATTACACTGTCAAGCAATACGGCACTGGTAGTCACATGCACCATAGTGTCACAGGATTTTCCCCCTCAATGAACAAAGGGTATTGATCTAAACAAAAAGAAAAAGAAAACTGCTGGGGGAGTCACATTTTCGACCAATTCACTGCAAAAAATGGCTGGGCACAATAAATTTAATAAAATGGCAGTTTATGCAGCGGTTACATGTGGAATGATCCGGGATCACCCTGGCATGCTCAGACTGGTGGGCCTCTATTGTGTGCTTACAGATTTCTGTATAGGGCGGAAAGAGACAGAGAGAGGATGGATATTATGTGGGAAGAAGAAAAATGCTTTGCTGGGCAACTAAGCAAAAAGTGTCTGATTCATTATTTCCCATTCAGAGCAGGCACAGCCAGGAGGGCCGCCTCTCGTCATGTCACGGTTCTGGGGCCAGCTGACAGTCTGACTCTGGCAGGGGGAGACCTGCTGTGAGCTGGACAATGGCTGGCCGGCGGAGGTCATTGTGAGCTCTCTGCATGTGTGTGTGTGTCCATGTGTGTGAAGAGGAGGGTGTGGGATGTGTTCTCCTGGAGTTGTACATTCAGCTCAAACCTGGTCCAGACTTTTCTCTAGAGACATGTACATTCGAAAGACAGGAGGGACAGACTCCCACTTTACACAGCCTTTGCTACATTCACTCTGAACATTTTCCATATAACCAATTGCTGTGCTGAATATGACTGGTGATTAAAAGAACAGAGGCTTCCTATAGATACAGCACGCTGTACAAAAAGAAGCATGTGTGCGACAAAGTGCACATGTTAAATGTCTTTTATGATTCATGCGCATGCATTTTCAGACATTCAACTTTAATAGCCTATTTGGGGAAACACAAGGACTATGATTGTCGAGGTGGAGGAGCACAAATGAATGAATGAGATCAGATTCAAAGTCCAGCAAAGCAGAAAGTCTATAGCTTCAGTGCAGTTTACAGCAACTGAACAGAACAACAACCAATATGCTGCAAATCTTTTTCCCAATAGTGCAACATTAAACAGCGAATATGGCATTTGGATTCAAAGGAACTCAAATATGTCCTGACAAAGCAACAACACTTACAAAGGCCAAAAGCTGAGCACGACTTATACATTCGTTTAGACTTGAGACGGAAGGTTGGCCTTTTCGTACCTTGAGTAAACAGGGTTTTAAAGTGCACTCAAAAATGATGGATCATACACTACAATTTTCACATAGGAGGGCAAATCAGATGCAGAATGGGCAGACTACTTGCATTTTTTATTTATTTATTTATTTATTTTTTTAAAAAAGGTAGACTGAGCTCATAAAGAGGCTGACTGATCTGAGCATGTCAGGGCCCTGGCTTAGTGTGGGCGGAAGCCTTGTCTGTGGGGGATGAGGGGGGACACCTGCAGGAAGGGGCCGACGTACTGGGCACAGGTGGACAGCATCAAACCGAGCGTGTTTAATTCTTCTACATGCACTTCAAGATCACAGCAAGAGTGAGCTAGAATATCGAAACAGAGAAAAGAGCTTCCATGCAAGAGATCTAAGTCACAGGTACAACAATGCAAACAACTCAAACTGGAGGTTAAACTAGGGCTCGCGACTGTGTCGGCACCGGGAGATTCTGAACAACGAGAGCAGAAGAAGGGGAGCAGAGGAAGAGGGGGAGAGGAGGAAGACAACAAGCACTCTACAGGGGGTTGAAGCCGGCCACAGGAAGAGAGCCTCAAGTGGCCGCCTTTCTTTTTACGTCTCTTCTTCATCCTCAACCCTCAGCTCTGCTGATTTTGCTGGCGGTTCAGGGCGTAGCTTGTAAAGACAAAATTGTAGTCGTTGAATTGAGCCAACTGGCGGTCGAGGCGCTTGTAGCCCTCGAGCTTCTGGGCAGAAGAAAAGACACTGCGACATTTGGAGCTCTGCAGGGGCAAGTCGGAGGAAAAAGAGCATATTTACTCAGTGTCAAACTTGATTAAAATCACTCTGAATGAAAGTTGGCTTTTGTTTCAAAACATGCCTGATTGACAAAAAGCGTAGTCACAAATTTTCCTGGCTTGAACACCTCCACCACTTTCCTGACCAGATCATCATACGATGTCTGGGAAAGGTTGGTTTCGAAGCTGACATAGGAGAACTCCGGCTCTGGGGTGATGTGGATGGTCCAGTAGGTTCCCTAAAGTAACAAGTGGAGCCAAATTACAGATTTCTTTTTTTTTTTTGTTGAAATTATCAGCAGAGGTGGCTGCTTAAACAAAGAGACACTTACATCAGCCTTCATGCCATTCATTGAGTATCCACAAGGGTTGAACATCGTGGCATCGATCACAGAACCTGGTATCAGGTCATGAATTCCACTCATCTGTGTCAAAACAAGAAAAACCTGTCAACATCAACCTTTCAGTTCTGCTCATGTCAAGCCCTGCCCTAATCAGATTCTCAACAAACTTCCCACTGTCTCCTGAGGGCCTCTGTGTGCGAATTACTGTTGACATTACACTGCATACTGTTAACAAGGTACACACACATACATAGTGTCTACTTACACGAGTGACATCACTTGCAGAAACACCATCTTTCATGTAGAACTGGTCCATAATGGCTGGATCAAGGTCACTCATCAGAACTTCCAGCGTCTGATCTGCGTGCTTGTTCTCCCAGTACTCTGGCAAATCCAAGGTGAACAGGTACCTGTTGCAGTGAAATAAAAGCGGCGAGAGAACGTGGCACTCAGTTTAGACATGACATGTCAAGGAATTTCTGAAAGACCTTTCACACAAACACCCACTTTACAGACTTGATCAGCATATATGATCTCCAATATGTGCCAGTGTTAAAAATGGTTTTCAAAGAGGGAAAAATGCTTGGACTACAGTTTTTAAATACATAGTTAGTCCAGTAGAGGGCAGTCTGTTATTAAATAAATAACTGTTTACTGTTTAAGTTTGTTAAAAGGTAAGATATGCTGCCTCCATTACATTTCTTTGTCACAAGTATTACAAAATTAAACCAATGTTACATGTCTCTAGCTTCCATTCTGCTACTACCATCAGTACCTGTGTTGCATTTGTGCTGGTGTTACTCTCACTGTAGCACGGCACTTCTCATCTCCCACTCTGCTGTGGCAACACAGTATGCCTTGGATAATTTCTTGACCATGTTTTTTTCCTTTTTTTGTTCATATAGTTCTGGCACAATCTTTGTCCTGAAGTTGGGGGGGGGGGTGTCCATACGGATCACGGATCAAATGTAATCCATTGCACCACTACAATATATCGGATACTGGAATTTTCTTGCTCCCTAATAGAGTTGTCCGTCCCAAAAATCCCACATCAGTAGGGCCCTAACAATCATGAGCTGTGTTCCAAATCGCATACTTCTGTACTAAACACTTAATATTTTGAGTGCAGAAGTGCACTAAGTGCATTCACACTAAAAAGTATGTGAAATTGCAGTGTACTACTCGCACACTCAAAATCGTCCAAAAATTGAGTGTGGAACGATGGACACTTCACACCCTCAACAAACGCCATATTGGTGACGTACAGGAAGTTATGTCACAATCTTCTCAACTTTCGAAATGGAGTCAGGGCATTACAGCCAAGGATTTTCGCGCACCACCGACTGGGCAACTGTGAATGTGGCCACGTTGCACAGATGCAAGTTATACGTGTTTTTTTGCCTTTAGTGTGCTAGCTAATTTTAGCATCCGCTATCTAACATTAGCATCTGCTAGCTAGCTAACATGCTCCTAGCTATGTCAGCACATTTTAATCAGGCATTAACGCTGTGGTGTGAGTTTGGTTTGTGTGTGATATCTTGTCAACTTTACTGTGGAACATTCTTATACAAGCTAAATGAACGAAATAGTGTCAGAAAATAGCTGTCAAATATCTGTGAAAGTCGCCCACCAATGGCAATTTGCCATTAAAAAAAAAGTAGTAGAAGAAGAGGTCGTTGGGGAAAAAAAAAAGTAGTTGTCACTTCCCATAAGTGCAAAACGGGAGTGTGCGATTTGGGACAATACTACCCAGGTTGAAATTAGTGTACTACACAGTAAGTGTACTGCATTGAAGTGTGCTGTATTTAAGTATACTAACCAAAGTATGCCATTTGGAACGCACAAATGGTCTGTGCTAAAATCAAAATGTCATTTAGCAATATTGTGCGATGGCTGGTCAATGAAACTTAAATAAGTTTTAAGCAGTATGTGAAAATGTGTGACGCTTACCAGCAGTCAGAGTTCAAACGTCCCATACAGTAGGCTGCGCCATCTGGAAGAAGCAAAAATTAAGGTTTGTTTTAGTTGCTCTTGGTTACTGTTAACATGAAACTATCTCAGATATGGAACCGCATGTGTCATACTTGAGTCCTAGAGCCTAAGGCAGCTCTTCAGCCTTCCTAGTCACACAACATCAGATCATGCTTGGGCAAACCTAAAGAGGCGCTGTACTGTTTCTGTCTCTTTACAATGCATTTGTCAGAGCAGTTTTCAAAATGGACAATGGCGATGAAAAAAAGGAGGGTAAAGCTAAGATTATATGATGTTACATACTTGGGAAAATCTGGCTGAGAAAATCCACTTCCTCCTGGAAGTTTCGATGAGGGAACTCCTGATGGGTTGGCTTCATAAAGTTCTTGCGGGAGTAGAAGAAATTCTACAAAAAAGAACCAATACATCTTTGAAAGATGAACAACAGCAGGCATCAGCTGAAAGCTAGAAGTGTGTTTGTATTTCGGCGTCTGACACAAACACAGAGCGTGGTACGTTTTTACTTTTACTCAAATTGCTGTGTCCTACCTCTATGGCATCGAAACCGCAGTACTCCCTGGCGAGTTCCAGCAGAGGCACCAGTGCTTGCAGTAAGAGGGTGGTTCCGCATGTCTTCAAAATGAAACGTCTCTTGGAGACAAACATGCTACTCTCACTTTGGAAGGGGAGAAGCACAGGATTGGAGTAAAACATCCATACTATAATTAAATGTATGTGCCACCACATAATTTATTA
>JAPQLA010000010.1:2600077-2610978 GCA_029822935.1 Naso vlamingii
ATTATTCTTGTGATGTTTAAATGCTGGTTCTCCTTCAACTTGTATTATTCTACTCTTGAAATGCACACTGTCAGGGTATAGTAGGTACTACATACTCTGTTCCCTGACTTTCCACAATGACTGTTATTCAGGATGTAATATATTTGCCCATGGCTCTGTCTCATTACCTGTGACACAGACTGTGCTGTCAATGGCACGCGGCTTAATATAGGTGACCGCTGTCTAATCCTGCATGCCTTCCAATCAGTAGGAAAACAGAGGGGACACATGATAAGTAAATAACCAGCACTCACCTGAGTATATAAGCTTCCTGCTTGTCAGACCTTGTCACACTTATGATCAAACAATGCACATTCTCCAAAAGCTTGTCCCACTCAAACCTAAAAAGAGAAATGAAAAGCAACATCAAGCATTGTAGCATTAAATGACCATATTTTAATCCACTTCTTTCCAGTTTGGAAGGGAATCTGTAAGGAAGAAAACTTTGCTAATTAAAAAGAAAACATTCATTCACACTGATGAGTCAGGAGAGTTGTTTTAAATTCCATCTTAATTAAGAAATCCCCCAGCCTTCTTTGTTATACCCCGCAGAGAGTTTCAAGGATTCCCTGAAAATGACATCATGAGGTCAATTTAGCAATAACCTCAGTTTGATGTGAAACAGACATCTCTGTAGTCTGCCCACTGAAATAAAGGAAATGTATACATTGATTTGACCTGAAAGTCACAGTCAGGAGGGTGAAGGGATCATTACGATAAAGTGCTGCAGCTATGAGAGCACCAATGACGATACAGTCAGACTGACAGGTGTGAGGTGGTTGCCGAGTGCAGGAAAGCTGCAGGATAACGTGGATTTGTATTGTTTGAACACTGGTTCTGATTCATGGTTCCTGGGTAACATGAAAATTACAGGCTGGGGCAGACAACATAGTCAGCACTCTCCTCGGCAACAGAAGGGCTGCTTTTGCCACTGCTACCCCCCCTCCCCCCACCACTCTAAGACTGCTGCAGTGCAAATGCAGCTGCGTCACGATCTCTTTACAACCTTGGAAGGGCAACCCGGACCCATTCAGAGCGTCCAGTGGGCACCATAGCACAGCCTGGGCGGGTAGAGAAAGACCACGAGGAGGCCAATGCTCAATGGGGAATTCACCAGCAGCCAATGTTGTATAGTTCACCCCCTGAGAGATAGACAGGGCTGCATGAATTGACAGCCTTTTCTGGGGAACCTCTGAACGACAAATGTTTCGGTGACTAGACTGTCAGCACCACTTCACTAACAGGCAATGATAGCTCCGGCCAGAAAGTGTGTACAGCGAGTCATTTGCATGCTGACTTGTAAAATTAAACAGCTTTTGGCCACCTGTTTTATGCATTTCAAATGTGCATACACAAGACTAAGCAGAAATGACAAATCAAAAATTTATTTTCAGAGGGGAAATGGTGGACCGCAGCATAATGCTGGAGAAGGAGTATCTGCAAAATCTTGCTGTCACTCAATCTCTCACTCATTCACTAGCCTCCATTCCACCAAAAATTCGGGTATTTAGTAGGGATAATAGCTCAGACAGGTTCATTCTGTCTTCTTTCTTCGATGATTATCTTGTTTCTTCGTTTTTTTCCCCTTTCTTTCTGATAAAAAGAAACAATAAAATCATTTAGTAGGGATGCCACAATTCTCAATATGATATTGACCCGTATGGTACGCCATCCACAGTTCAATACGCACTCTGAAATTGCGGTATTTTGGTTATGCATAAAGTTTTATGTAACTCGTTATAACGCATTTCTCCCTGAATTGGCTCTGTCGGAGCTTCAGATCAGCCCGTGAACGCACCATGTGTCCCCGCCTCCCAGCTGACTGCAGTGACTCATTTCAGTCAACGAGCGGAGTTTAGGAGCAGAGTTTGAGGAAGCAGCTTTTCTTTAAGCGCCGGTCTGTTTCTTTTCCCCTCCTGATGATCCGCGTCTGTCAGAGAAACGCTGATTTTTAACGTGAAACAGCGTTATTGTGTTTTACCGACCAGTTTACTTTTGAGAGGAGACGATCTCTGCCTACAGTTACCAGCACAGCGCATGAGCCCAGCAGCTAACAGCTCATTGTCACAAACTAAGAAGAAAGCTGTTTGTGTGCCGTCCAACTGTTCAGCTTAGCTTGCTGCAAATTTAAAATCAAGTCTGGATGAGGACCCTTGTTGCAAACCAGCCCTGCTTCATTCCCATCGCAACTTAACAATGCTGCACTTTGTTCAAGAAACAAAATTGGTTTAAGTCACACAAATGCCATCTCAAAGATGGAGAAACACCGGTTAACTGTTATATTGTATCATTGGTAAGTGTTTAATTTTACATATATTTGCAACTATTCAAAGAAATGCAGGTCTGAATTTACCCTATGGCCTTCGGACATTTGTTTAAAACCTGTCCAACATTTACATGGAGGCACAACTACTGACAACTAGTTGAGTCAAAGAAATCCATGTGCACTGCAGAAGTTGACAATCTGAGTAGATTAGGGGTACACTGATTGCAATTTTCTTGGCAAATCCTGATTACAGATTTTGTAAAAAGTCTGACCTGCTGATACCGATTTTTGCTGAATCAGATTTTCTTTCCCCCAATGATAATTCACTTAAAGCATAAGAGGACTTCAAAAAAAAAAAAGAAGAAAATTCACTTTCACTTGGTCAGTCAATCAGCTCAGTCCAGTCAGTCTTTGGATCCAGTCTGGATCCAGTTTTGTCTGCTGTATGTGCATGACGGCTTCCTTGAATCAGCATAGCAGTGTAGATAGAGAAGTGAATAATCTAGGTATAAAATGGAGATTTACATAACTGGAGGCAGCTGATACTGGCAGATGAACGATGGTGCTGGAAGGGATTATACAATCTTACTTTACTGTCCTTAGTGCAGTAAATGAGTGTGCTGCTTAAATGTGGTGCTTCTCCTCAAGTCTCCATGTGAAACTTTCACACCGACGACATGCTGTTTGTGTTTTGCTCATTATGGCTGTAACACGCAGTGTTTGGCTGTGGGGCTCTGACACATCATGAGGCACTATGTGCAACATCAACCAATGCACGCAAACAATGGGCTATACAGAGAAGGTCCAGGCAAGTGTCGAGGCAAAACAAGTCTTCTATCGATTGGCGCACATCTAGAGTAGATGACCATTCTTCTAGGCTGCTGGGGGACATGCCAGTGTCTGACATCTTTCACGAATACTGGTTGGTTAATGGTGGGTGTTTGCTTTGCACTTTTTAAAAAAGGGTAAAAAGGCACGCACATCCAAAAAAAGTCAGACTAGGTGCAGGACAGAAGCAAAAGTTCAAACACGGAAAATAGAGTCCGCACACTAGATAAAGCTGCCGGTGATTTCAATGGTAATCTCTGCACAAGATGTGACATTTCGGGTCACAGCCCTTCATCAGACATTGTGCTTTGCACTTTGAGATTATATGTCCCTCATCTGTCACAACAACCAACTTTTGAAACCCCTCATACAAAATGTGTAAGTGCTACAAAACTACGACACTGTTAACCAGCAGTTGCACTGTCTGAATGTGGTGGATGTCAATTAGTTTTTATTCCTCACAAAGAATGAAGTAACACAAAAGCATGCTGCAAGCTCAAACCAAACATGCTAGCTTTTCAGTCATGCACCATCTTACATTGTGACTATGGCCACCATATTGAGGTTTTAGAAGTGAGTTTGTGTCTTTGGAATGTAGCTGTGAGCAGCTCCATAGGTCACTCTGTCAGTCAACACAAATTCCCCTCTCTTTTGCCCTAGGAGGCTGAAATTTGGCATCGTGTGCGTGAAGGTGCAGGGCTACAGACTGCAACCAAATGGTTGCATTTTGTGTCCATTTTTTGAGACAATGCAAGTATTTTTTTTTTTTTTTTACAACTACTTGCACATCCACTACCTGCAAAACAAGGAGGGAGTCCACCTCTGTAGGCCTACGGCTGAGATCACACAGACATGTTGCACTAGGCACAGCCAATCCAAAAACGCCATCTGAGTCCATGTGGGGAAAAACACCTGGGAGCGCCTAATGGTCCTGTTCGTGGCCGTAACTCTGGAGCCTTCGGTGAGGGAAGGATGAACTTTTCGGGGGGTGTCCTTCATACCATTCCACCTTGGTCTGCACCGAAGTCACCTCAAAAAGGTGGGAAAACACCTGCGGGAGCGCAGCACCGGGGCTGCAGGAGTCGGAGGCGGTTAAGTGACACTGACGAGCGCTGTGATGTCACGTCTTGAGCTGAAGAGTTTACTTTTTTTTTAAACTTTCACACAAGCCCTAAAACCGCTAGGAAAATGTGTCCCATTTGCGATGTTCAACAGCTGTTTGTCTGTGTACATCAGTACTGTAATATTGGGCTCACAGTTATCAGAGTTTCTCTCTTTGTAATGTTACCAGATCAATAAACATCTGCACTGAATAAAAAGCTTGCATGCTGGATTTAAACAGTACACTGTGTCAAGCAGAGACACACAAATAATTTTTACTGAGAAGAAACTTTTATATTCTTGATTTACTAGCATTATCTTTTTTAATCTGTGCTGATTTGGAAGTTATTTATTAACCCAGGACATAATTAAAGTGTCTTTTGAAAACTGGTATGTATTTAGGAGGCTAAATGGTTTAGGAAAATTTTAAATTTGTTCACTTTTATCAATGCTCAATGGTTAGCCTAACGAGTAACTTTTTTTTTTTTTTTAACTGGTTAACAGACTTACCTACTCTCTCTGACTTAACTCCATAAATAATAATTCAAATCCATAACAGTTAATGTGGAACTGGGAAGTAACAACTTGTGAAAAGAATGCAGAAAGTTGAAATCAGGAATATTGCGCTGCCGGCTGGTTTAAGGTGTGGCTTCTAAACTTTCTGCTCGCGCACTTGAAAATTTTCAGTAAGGGGCTACAGCGCTCCAAGTAAAGAAAGGCAGTGTGGAGCCCCGGTGTGTGTGTGTGTGTGTGTGTGTGTGTGTGTTTGGTTTAATACCAACTGGCTAATAGGGGGCGTAGCAATGAGAGTGGCCTATTGCAAAAAGGTGCATAACTTCCAAATGGATTCACAGACTTTTACAAGATTTAGTGGAAAGGCTGGTCATGAGCAAAGGACAGCTTTGGGCCAAGAGGTGAAAAGGGGACATGGTAGTAGGAGTGGCCTGTAACAAAAAGGCACCTTAATTCTAAACGAATTCATGCAACATGGCCAAATTTTGTAAACACAAACACACACTCTTTGGTTGTGGCTTGCCCCGCCCTTACACTTTAGCACAGCCCCCTTCTGTAACTCATCAACTGTTTGTCCATTTGATGCTCTCTACAAGTTAAAATGTGTCTAGCACAAATTTACAGGTGAAAAATAGACCAAGCTTAAACCCTAGTACAATGAATTTTATTAAGACTGCATTTGTTTTCTAACCTTCATTGTGCACAAGGACATGGTATGAACTGTCAGAACGTGTTTTTTTCTTAAAAACTACTACATGAAATGACTAAACTGTTGTAACATGCCTGTCTCCCACCTTCATACCAGAGGTACAATGTAACTGGAGACTTGAGCTCCCGTGTCAGTGTGTAATGCACACCTGAGGCTATTTCTGGTTGCTCAGCAGGATCAGATCTTACTCAAAGAAAGCGTGGTCTCCAGGAAAGGACTGGATTGAACTGTCAAACACTATCAGAGTTTCCTTCCATACCCAAATGCTCCAGATTGCTGGACTTCTGGGTACTTTTGATGATAAATTGAAAAAAAGAGCACGAGAGCAACAATGTCATTAAATAAAAATCATTTAACATCAAGGGTGTCATAACTAACATTTAGCTGTGGAACCATGAGGACAATGAAAGTCATGTTTTAAAGCACTGAGATGAGATAACTTTTTCTGGCCTTAAGGACAAGTTGCTCGACAATCACTAGAAGCAGGCTGTAAACTGCCAACTAGCCTTGAGGAAGGACAGTTGAGGTAACGTGAGTGAGATCCAAATTTGTGAATCAGATGCCCTTGTGGACTTATTTGGACACTGGCTGACGTCCAGCGAGGCTGATCCACCGACAGTGCGCCTTTGAGCCTTTAATCTGCCCTCTGGCTGTAAATTAATGCTGGTCCTCACTCACCCGACTGGCTGCACACTTTTCTTTAACAGACCTCTTTGATCTGGTTAATGAACAGACAGTCCCTCATAGGGCAGGGCAGATTTAGCCTTGAACTATGCCACAGGAAATCACTTAGTAATACAATACAGCAATACCAGATAGAGGAATAAAGTGTAAAGCAGTTTTAAAAAGGATAACCACTAAAACTGAAATTCAGGTAGAGAGAATGACCTCTGGGAGAGCTGATTTCTAACCAGCTGTTGTAATCGTAAATCATTCTGTGGACACTTATCACACCCACTGTTACTCTTCTCTTACACTAAAGAATCAACACCAGTCCTGCCCAAGCCAACTCAGTGGGCATTTCGTTCAGCACCCTACACTTACATGGCTCGCCTAAAGAATTTTAATCTGTCTACTCTCGATGCAGTGTTCCATTTGACTCAAGCGCTTCGAGCAAAGTGACAAAATGGATCCTGTGGTGGCGAATGGGGGTAAAGGTCAACAGGCTTTTTATCCATTCACACCCATTTCTCTAAATACCATATCATTCAAATCCTTTTAATGCAGCAAATGCCTCTACACTGTAGACTCCCTAACCAATCACAGAAACTGGGAGGAGAGTTTCTACATGGGCAGAAACGTGACAGGAACAAGGACTGCATGCAATGTAACTGCACCCTCAACAGGTCTTGTTGCAGGCATGCAGTGGAGTTGGTGACTGTCAGCAGACAGGACTGAAGGTAAAGAGCAGCTTCCAAGCTTCCATTCACAAAACACCCCTTGACAGCTCAGTCTCTGTCACAGTACATTTTGAAGTGAGACCCCGTCATTACTGGCACTTAGACCGCGCCACTCTTCTTTTAATTGAAAAATGATATTTGAGTGACCCACTAAATATACGTGTGTGTTCGTGCTGGCGACCAGTGTCGAGTCAACACGCGGTGCGACGGGCGACCACATGCTTGTTTGACACGTTCACTGAGGCACCCCTCATTGTAGCATGACGCAGAAAAAAATGACTTCCCCATTTACAGCAAAAAACACCTTACACAATTTAGCCAGACCCCGTTTGACCACCTTGAACAAGTAGCTTAACATATTTTAGCAAGTATGTAACGACAATGTCATCTCACGATGTCCAAACAACAATGCGGGGCAAGAAATGCGGGGCAAGAAACGCGGGGGGGGGGGGCAAGCCCGCCTAACGTGGCCACCGAAATCCAAAACGCTCAAAATGACAGATCCATTTAAGTGCCATTTGAGTTGT
This sequence comes from Naso vlamingii, assembly GCA_029822935.1. Lineage (NCBI taxonomy): Eukaryota > Metazoa > Chordata > Actinopteri > Acanthuriformes > Acanthuridae > Naso > Naso vlamingii. Next base: position 2,607,461 of record JAPQLA010000010.1, read on the forward strand.
GACGTTACAACAAGTATAGACTCTACAGCAGGCAGCTGAAAATGTTAATATTTTCGCCAAGGAAACAACATTAGCTTCAGTTAGCTTGCTATACTTCCAGTCAATAAGTCTTTTAAATGTTAGTTATACATTACCTTTATAGTATTTTATCTTTTTTTCCCCATCTCACTTGACAAGTAAGAAATTGTGTTAATATACTGAAATATTAATACGTAATCTATAAACTGCCTCGTGAAGAATGAATGACTCAGCTTGGAAGTGCCACCTTTTAAGGGGGAGGTGGCCATTTTTGGGTGAGTGTGCAAGCTAACGTTAGTTTCCTGGTGCTGGGCTCCTCTCCATGCTAAGTTAACCAACTCAGCGTAAACTGGTGGTTACGGAGATGAAATTGGTTCTGGAAAACCAGATCTTGCCACATTTAACCGTTTAACTTTAACGTTAGATGTCACGAGTGAACTGCGGGACGGAAGTCAAGAATGTGGCCGGCGTGTAAGCCGACGTCTCAATTAGTTTCCGAAGACTGACCCGACACCTGAAACATTCAAAATGACACAAACCTCGGGATGGTGCGGAGGTCTCCGGTTCCTTTGGTCTCATCCTGCCGAGAGAACCACACCTCCAACAGCTTCTCAGTCCCCTCGAAGAAATGTGCACCGTTATCTTCCATCATGAGACAACAGACGCCCAGCAAAAATATTAACCGTCGGTTGTAACGATTATAGCTTAATAAATCCTTTCGCGATCAGTTATAATTTATTGAGGTACAGTCCTTTAAGCAATCCAGATGTTGATTTTCTTGAGTTACCGTCTTCCCTTTTGCAGAGAACACCGTTAGCGAGTGCTAGCTAATATCGCCGGCCATACTGTGTAGAGCCCTGACTGCGTATGGCGTGGTTGCTTTATATTCCCAGCCGCGCATACGTCAGTCTTGCGTTAAGCCAATCTGGTCGTAGGGCTCTGGCCTGTGATATGCGGTTGGCTCTGAGTCCTGTCAGTCACAGTGAAAACAGGATTTCCTCACGTGACGTTATCTACACTTTTTAGACACGTAGAACGTGCCATTTATCTGTGAAAATAGCAAAATACAGTGGCCTAAATTACATTTCTGACGGCTATTATAATAACATGACTGCAAGTGATGTAGACTTTGCTAAGGATTTCATAAACATTGTTCTGGAATCTTTTAAAACTTCCGTTTGTTAAAAGCAGGTTTCTGTGCAGGTCTACACGTGCATGTGTTACAAGTCCCTCTTCTATGTTTTATTTTGCCCCTTTCCATTACCACTGTAATGCAATAGGTCTAATTTATTGTTTGTATTTCATGTTGACATAAAGAAATACAAAATTGTAACTCTAAATGATAATAAAAATATTATACACGTAGAAATAATAATAAAAAAAAATGATAGCTATAAAAAAAAGCCTGTTGCAGTTGAGTGATAAAATGTGACTGCATTTAACCAGCAATTTATAGCAGCCTGCTTTTGTAAATGCATAAGTCTCGGCTACATGTAACTCCAATGAGCATCCAAATAAAAACACATATGACCTGGCAGTTATTATTATTATTATTATTATTATTATTATTATTATTATAAGAAGAAGAAGAAGAAGAAGAAAAATTTGAGTGAGTTTATTTCACACTATCTGACAATAGAGGACGACGATTTTTTTTTAAAAAGAGAAATCTTGATTTATATTTTCATAAACTAGTTGTATTTGTTGTGTTACTTGATGATGACTTGTAACTATGCTATAAGATTAACGTGATTACAAGTTCAGGATTCATACAAATATTCCATGTATGAGCACCGTAAGGCACAGACAGGCCTATGGCTGCTTGTAAACCACGAAATACGAGCCGCCGAGTCTTCCATTTTTTCAGAGCGTTCATGAGTACGCAAAGTGCAGCAAACCGGAGCGCGAAACGCGGGTTGTAGTTTGCTACATCTCTGCTTACCAGCAGGCGAACTACGGAGCTTGCTCTAAAGAACTACTTTACCCAGCAAACCCTGCGCGCCAATTAGAAAACGTCAACGAGCCAGTGAACATTAAGCGGAGCAGACCAAAATCCCAAACAAGGAAATGGTGGGGGAATAAAACGACCAGATTATTTAATTAATGCATGTAATAATTAATATTTCATTTCATTGGAAATTAAGTCGTATTTATGGGTTAAAATGGATTACGACTTCAAAACAAAGCTGGCGGCCGAGAGAGAGAGAGTAGAAGATCTGTTCGAATATGAAGGTTGCAAAGTGGGTCGAGGCACCTACGGGCACGTTTATAAAGCTAAGCGCAAAGACGGGTAAGATAACCGTGAACGTTATTGTTTGTACTGATATAAAACTGACTGCCGGATGCATTTTCTGAAGACGCACCTCAGTCGTGTTTTGAACGGGGCATTAGATTTGAACCTCCCCGAAGCGATAACCCGTGTCTCTATGTTTTTGTTTTCATGTAACGCACTCACTCACTCACCAACGGTCCCCCCCCCCCTTCCTCCTCCACCGCCTTCCCCTCTGTACCCCCCCACCCGCCACCCCACCCGCCAACAACAACAACAACAAAAAACCCCAAAACAAAACAAACAACAACAACAAAGCAACAACTACACATTAAAGCAGCGGTGCTATGTCGTTTTTGACAGGGATCGTCTTCACGGTGCAGTGGGACAGCTCGCTCTGAATGCGTTCAAACACTGGAAGTCAACGGTGTCTGCGAAAGAGACATTTCAGCGTCTTTTCGCGGCCAAGCTTCGCCCCCGTTTTTAGTAATGTGCACTGCCGAACTTTTTCAGTTAAATGTAATCTCTTTGTCATTGCTCTTTTACACCGTTACTGTCAAGCATGCTATAGTCCAATGCATGCGTAGCTTATATGCAATGTACCATACATAATAGCAATTGCAAGATGAACATTATGCTCTCACATTTCTGTTCCATCATACCAGCAGTGTCAGTATTTGTTGCCAAAACTGGCAAATGGCTAGTTAACAGAAATACTCTGCAGTGCATTTTTGTTTAGTGTAACTTCTAACCAACCCCAATACTTACATTTTTAACATCGCCAAAAGTTATGTCAAGTAATGCACTGATCCTACATGCTTGATCTGTATAATAACATTATTACAGAAAATTCATGTGAAATACATCTTCCCTGTTACTGTTGATAATTTGTAATTGCACATTTTTGTTGATATGGAATCAAAATAATGTAGTTTTATAAATCTAAAGAAATAATCTAATTAAATTTGCACAAGGCCTGTACCGAATAGTTTGAGGCTTGTTCAGAATATGTTTGTGTCATAATTTGTTCATAATGTTGACATTTGATTAGTTACAGATGCTGGCAGACAGCTGCTCAGAGACAGGGAGCCCTAGACGTGAGAATCGGAGGCAGAATGGGGCTTTTTGAGGAATAAAGACGTGGACTAGGTCTGGATTCAGAGCCTCTTACTAATGGGAGGAGAACTCAGATTTTAAGTTTTAAACTTAAAGATTAGCAACAGGATTGAAC
>JAPQLA010000010.1:2668447-2685761 GCA_029822935.1 Naso vlamingii
ACAAGTGAAAGTCCTTAAGTCACAGATGAAACTTTGAGAGCGATCACCTGATTTTAGCTGATATTAGCGGTGTCCAGTAGCTGATTCTTGTGCTGCTGCTCACCGGTTCTTGTGTTGCTGCTCGCTCACTGCTCTAGTAGTCCTTTATAAAGTTTGGAAACTTCTGATTTAGTCAAGTATGCTCCTGTTACCAACTGTATTATTCCAGTACGTTCTATATTTGCCTCATTCTTTCCAATTTCTTTTAAAAAATATTGGCGCAATTGTCGATACCTAAAAAAGTCACACTTTTCAAGATTTTTTTTTTTTAATTTTAATGACTTAAATTTAGAATCTATGCAATTTGGTTTGAATTCTGAATCGTATGCCACCCATCTAAGTTTTTACAGGTGAGGCCATAAACTGAATTGCTTGATAATTGAGAACCAAGTTTGGAACGTAAATGCAGTATAATGATTTAGGTGTTCTTGATAAGTTATCATTAATTTGTGATCTCCAATCATTGCCTGTATTGGGATGTCTTTGCAAATAATCTCCGTCTCCTTCCATTTAGCTTCGTATCCATTATCACACCAGTGAAGTATAGTTTTTAATTGGGCAGCATTGTAATAATCTCTGAGATAAGGAAGAGAAAACCCACCTCTTTCATTATTAATGGTTAATGTACTATATTTAATCCCTGGTTTCTTTCCCTTCCAAATAAATCGGGAAATCTGTTTGTCCCATTTTTGAAATTGATTATTTGGAACTCTAACTGGGAGTGACATAAAAAGATATAACAATCTAGGTAGTATAGACATTTTAACAGTTTTAATCCTTGCACTAAAACTCAGTCGAGATGTTGACCACCTACCAAGGCCCTCTTTAGGTAAGCATCTTTTATAACTTCTAGCGCATCCATAACCTGGCATCCATATAAGGCTATTTGTTTATAAAATGAAAACAATTTTCAATAAAATTTTAAGACTTTTTCAGCTCTGTTATAAGATTGCTACTTTCCTTACACGAAGGTCAGGTATCAAAAACGTCATTACGATGAAAGGGGAAAAAAAAGGAATTAGGATTTTGCTGTTAGCTATACAGGGTACAAAGTTTTGTCCTGATTGCATATCCTGTTTATGCAGGAAATACATCACGATATGGAAGTTTGATATTCTAGAAATGCATCTTCAGATGGACTTTAAAGCCTTTGGCTTTTTGACTGCCGGTCAGACAAAACCTGCAATTGAAACTAAAAAAATGTACATGCACCTTAGGTAGGCATACATAATAATTTTTCATGTCTTATTGACGCTAGCTTTGTTGTTGCTGCCAATGCTACGGAGAGATTTACCTTTACCTTCTGCACAACAGACAGAAGTGGAAGAGCCACAGGTGGTAACCATTACATGAAGACTGATGTTACGGAATGTCTGCAGTATTATCTATTTGTGTGTAAAATGTGTGTTTTGCATCTGCTGAAGGAGATAAAACAACACATACACCTTTAATACACCAGACAACAACAGCTAACTGTGGGCTGACTGATGAAGACTGCACATTTCTCACTGTCCTGCTGACAGAGCTGATAGAAGTGATAGCCGATCACTGTGGTACCTTATTATGGGGCCACCCTGAGAGGTCTCTGAGTTCCATCCATAAAATAAGGGCAGGGCCAGGGAGAGCCTTGGTTCACAGAGCGCAGTTTGATCGAGGTGAGTGGTATTACCTCTTCTGCCTCTGTGTGAGTGTGCTGTGTTGGCAAGGCCTTATATTAGTGACACTATCAGGAGTGCAAATAAGCTTCTGACGTCACATATAAAGATATAAAAAGCACTGGCTGAGGCTGTATGTGAGACAGCTGTTAGCTGTCAGGCCTCAGCGGATGTATAAATAAACCAGCGGAGTGAGCATGCATAGCAGGAGCTTGTCCCGTCACTTTCAGCACCCCATTTTCCCCCCATTGATCCAAACACTAAAGGCTGTACCATCATGCGCTACTCTACAATCATTCTCCTAAATGACACAGTGTTGCACATGTGACCTGGACTGAGTATGCTAGACATGTAATCAGTTCAGCTAAGGGCCTCAAAGCCAGCTTCTTGACTTTCTGTGACACCACTGATTCCATCCGTTCCATCCATTTTCTTTCTTTTCTTTGCAGGTAAGTTAGTATTTGGCAATTTACAGTAAAGTTTCACTTCTATAAAGTTGGGGGTAAAGAGAGAATTAAATGAGTGGAGCTTGAGAAATCCTGACTTTAAGATCCCTCTGCGGTTTAAGCTTCAAAACATGGGCTCTTCTATTTTTCTATAATGCAGCTCTGTACTATATTTTCCTTACTCATTTATAAAACTAGAGTGGGGATTGTCCAATATGGGTATCTGATGCCAACTCTGACATCATTCAATTATTGGATACTACCAGTCCAAAATAGTCCACCCATAGGTAACTTATTTGAAAAGACTTTTTTTATGACCTATAAAATAATTGTGAGTTTGCCATGACACTCTTTGAAATTCTCATATTACTTTTGAATGTGCAAAAATCTACTAGTAGTTGATGGCTGATTGAAGTTTAATCCTTATATATGTTTTTTTTTCTCCCTCTTAATACAAAGCGATGTGTGTTTTACAACAGCTTCTTGTAACCTTACACATAACACCACTAACAAAAACAATATAAACAATAAGAAAAAGAAGAAGAAAGAGTTCTGGTGTCTGTATCAGTTTTACCAGATATCCAAATTCTGGTATTAAAAAGAATTTTAAGAAGTGGATCGGCTGTCCCTTAAAGATCGTGGAAATTATGCTTGCACACATCACACTAGTTGGTGATTGTATGCTTTACAGGTCTGTCTTGAAACGTTATGTATAAAAAGTATATAAAAGTATATAAAATAAAAGTAAGTCATTTAGCAGCTGTGACTGACATCATAACTAACATATATTATATTATATGAATACTGGTGTAGCAATGTGTAAACAGCTTTAACTCCTGTCACTGCTGGAGGTGGTGCTAGTTTGAAGTACTGCTTTAAATTAGTAGTTTCCAAATTAAGAGTCAACTCCTCCAAAGTCACAGTAATCTGAGGGGTTTTAAAATGATTACTGGCACCACAACTCTGTAGCCAAGTGTTGTATTCTATAAGGTTATCGTGTGTTTTTTATGTCTAGCTCATCTAGACAAACAGCTGACAAACAAATGTAGTGATTCAGCAAAAATGGATAGTGGTTAGTCAAAGGTTAATAAGAGACTTCTCTTTATGCAGATATAATGGTGCCATGATATATATATGAACTAGTGCTGTCAAAGTTAACACGTTAATGACGCATTAATGCAAATTGATTGTGTTGCTGTTAATTTTTTCAACATGCGATTAACTGGACAAAAAAATTGATTCATCAGTGCATTGCAATTAATTTTTTCCTAATAAAACTCCAACCCTAATCGTGCTAGCTCAAGAGTGAGCAGCCGATATTTGCTGTTAAGTTACAGTGAGCTAAAAATAGAGTCAACAGCTCAAATCATGTTATGAACCAAGACACCACTTCATTACTTTGACGTAACGTAAGGTTTCTCCTTCTCCATTGTCTCTCCATCGCAGTTTGTCCTGCAGGTTCAGCTTCACCAACACAACAGTTAGCGAGCTAAATCATTTTGTTGGTTTGTTTGCTCGGTACATGTGCAAGTGCACAACACCCAGACAACTGGTTCCTCTGTTTTCGCCCACAATGCCAGTCTCTATAGCATGGTGAACATTCAGGTCACAACATGTAGATTGGGCGTGTTGGAGATTCTAGGATGTGTTTTAGAGGGCTGTAGACGGTGATAAAGGCGTCTCCCTATTACTTCCATTGAACATGCAGAACTGCACATGCAGGGCGAGTATTTAGCGACCTACTAGATGCAAAGGGAAGAAAAAGGCATCGATTTTCTTGTCTTATATTGGGATTTTGGATGAATAGACAAAATTTTTCAAAAAGGGCAAAAAGTGCCATCAGGAACTCACACACACACATTCAAATGCCAATGGTGCAGCCATCAGGAGCCATATGGGGTTCAGTATCTTGCCCCAGGGACACTTCGACATGCAGACTGAAGGAGCCGGGGATCAGAGATCAATAACTTAGTTAAAGGATAACTAATGAAAAGTTTCAATGATAGGTGAAGCGAAATTGTACCTGCACAGCACACGGCACATTTGTCAGCCCTTCACACATACAGTCAGATTTTATATCTTCAGTGACAATATTTCATAATATTACTGGGCTGCTCACCAATGTGTTTTCTCTCCACCTTTTCTTTTTCCTTTCTTTCAGCACTCTGGCCCCCGCCTTGGTTACCAAAGCAATGTCCAAGGTTCCACTCAGCCTCAAAGCACCATGGGATACTCTTCTTCATCCCAGCAGAGCTCCCAGTACTCTCATCAGACCCACCGCTACTGAGGCTCCCAGCCACTCCAAAACCAGCAGAGGATTCAGCTCCTCCTCACTGCGCAACCTCGGCTTCAGCCAAGGCCGAAGCCTTCCTAGTCAGACTTCCCTTCATATATTACGTCATTCCAACTTAACTATCCACATTTTTTTAGCCTTCCCTCACTTAAGACCTCTTCTTCTCCCGACCTTCTTCCCTTTCTGCTCCTCCGACAGCCTTCAAGAGCACTAGAACATGAAGGCAAACAGAGAAAGGAACCAAAAACATTGAACAAGAACTTCTGCCTAATTGGGCTAGTGAACCATTTTTAAAATGACAGATACTATGTAAGAAAGATGTGAAGGTGTCACATACACAGAGACTTAGAACCATGGCACTTACAAACAAAATGTTCTTCACAAGGAAGAATTGCAGCTGTTGTCATATATGTAAATTATATAGCACCTTTTCTATTTGATTTTTTTTCTCTCTTATTTGCTAGAGTTTTCAAGTTTACCTTGATAGCTGATGTCATTGTAAATATTGTTATATGAGGGTAAATGAATGAAACAAAACAGAGGAGGAAAAACCCTTTACTGTCACCTCTAGTGTAGTATTACCTTGAATAATCAAAGAAAACCAGAAAAAGTTTGAGCTAATCCTGTCCTTTTAAGAAACAAATGTCTCATTTTTAAACAGAAAAAATCAGCCCCTAAGCTGATACAATTGCAGGGAAATACTAAATGCGCAATTTAACTTAATCTACTTACTGTAAGATTTCTATATTTAGACCTCTCTTTATCTAGATTTAAATTTGAAAAGTGAGAAAAGCAGTTGTCTTTTTGCAACTCTAATTTCTGTGTATTCTGAATCACTCCATCACCCTTGAGATAAGAAACATTTTGACCACCAAGCTTGGCAGCGTTTTCATGAGGTTGGACACCTCTCATTTGTGAACAACAACTCCGGAGTGTTTACTTGCCCGGAAGTTGCCTGTGGATACTTCACTCTGACACCCATCTTATTGTGAACCTTCAAGACTTTGATGGTTTCTGAACATGAACGTGTGCATAAATGCACAGGGCAGCTAACAGTATAGCCCACCCTCATATGCCTCTTGAGACTGTTACTGCCTAATATCAGATTGTTTTTTTAGGTTGTGATGTTATCTTTGTTGCTGTGTGTACGTGTGTGGATGTATGAGTGTATGTGATAACAGTCTGTTTTTTATGCATGTTGTCCATTTATGTACTAGAACTGCACTGACCGTTGAACCGATCTGCAAAGAGCTGGAACAAACTTTGTGGTGAGTTTTGTTATTTGAATGCTCATTCTCTTCCACTGTAACCCTCTGATCAAGCACCAAGAAGACATTTGATAGAGAAACATTCAAGACAATGGGTGCATTCTTTAATACAAACCAAGCAGACTGAAGAAACAATAACTTGCCTAAGTTTGGTGTATAACCCCGATTCCAAAAATGTTGGGATGCTGTGTAAAACATAATTTCAAATGGAATGCAATCATTTGCTGACAAAATGTGTTTTATGACCACAGTTTTTTAAAGCATTCTGAAGCCCATGTAGTAATATCCTTTGAACAATTATGTGTTTGTTTGCCCTTCAAGGATGCTCCTTTCATAACCATCATGATGCTATCAGCTTTTACCAATGAACCTGTTCACCTGTGGGATGTTTCAAACAGCTGTCTTTTGAGCATTCTACAATTTTCCCAGTCTTTTGTTGCTCCTGTTTCAACTTGTTTCTGGCATCAGATCCAGAATAAGCACATATTTATATAAATCAATGAAGCTGATGAGATAACACATTAAAATATATTGTCTTTATAGTGTTTTCAATTGAGTCAAAAAGGATTAAAAAATTGTCCAATTCCATCCTAACTTTTTTATGCTAAGCTAAGCTAACCACCTGCTTTTTGTAACTGCATGTTTGGCATATGGACATGAGAGTGGTATCACTCTTTTCATCTACCTCTGGACAAAGAAGTAAATGAGTTATAGTTATAAGTTCAATAATTTTTTGAAAATGTCAAGTGCAGTAAGAATATTTCAGTCTGTTTTAAGGCAGATCTTATAAAGTATTTTTAAAATCAAGGGTTATTTTTGATATTTCAAGTGCAGCTACTAGCCAAATACTTTCTTTTATCTAGAAACAGTCAGCAGGATTATTTAAAAGTAAAACCAGCTGAAATACTTTTAACTGCACAAACTCTAAATTTCTAGGATTTAGTTATAGCCACAGCTTTTTTTGAGATTGGGCCTTTCCCCTTTTGTACTGTTGGGTGAACTGTCCAACAGTAATAAAGTAGTTAGCTAGTTAATTAGCTGCCTCTCAAACAGTTGTAACGGCAAAATGCTGCTTACACATGTATCATTGATAATAATAATTTCCAATATTTTGATATTATCAATATACAACACAATTCTACATTACTACTTTTAATACTTTGAGTAAAAACACCAGACTTGTCAAGAGTAGGCGTAGTTAGGGGCCAGGCAGCAAAGCTGCACAGTCCCCATGGTGTTCATATCTTTTCTTCTTATTTATATTATTTATTCTGCCATTGAAGTCTATGGCAGCCCAAAGAACCTTACGTTCAGAAGTTGTGAAATTCGGCACACTGGTCGTGCCAAGATGCCATGGCGCGAATTTGACGTTGATTGGCCAAAGGGGGCTACTACAGCAAACAGTTGAAAATGCAAACTTTGAACAGGAATATCTCATGCTCCATTTGACCTAGAGTCATAAAAATTTGCTCACATATGCCACTCAGAAGAAGAAAAACACTTAAAATTCTACCTCCAAGAAATTTTCGTTGATCTGTATGAAAATTGGTACACAAAACCAAGAGACCAACATCTACAATTTCATTCTGGTAAAAATTTGAAACTTTTTTTTTTTTTTTAAGTCATTATGAGCCAATGAAAAGTGCAGAGGGCTTTTTAGAAAAAGGTGGTTATTTTCTACAAAACTGTGCAGAATGGTAATCTTTGAGCAGGCATATCTTATGCCCTTTTGGACCTAGACTCATGAAATTTTGTACATATTATGTACATTTCCTCATTCCAAACAAGTTTCCCACCACCCATTACATTTTCTGCAAATTACACTTTTATGAAAAATGCCTAAGGAAATAGTGTGTAATTTTTGGTGCCATCTAGTGGTGAAATCAAAATTGAGGACCTGTCTTAGGTCTCTTATTCCTACACAGTTGTTGCAATCATATACACACATTTGTGGCTCAATTTCAAGCAGCACTGAAAATGGTGCACTTATTCTGCAATGGAAATCTATGGCAACACCTATAACTAACTGATCAGTTGTCATGAAACTTTGTAAAATGGTCAAGGATCATTATAACTGTGGTTTTTTGACTGCTTGACCTCCTCATTGCTGCTTGCAGCTATATTTTGACATTGTATCGTTATTATTTTTACTTATGTAAACTACCTGTAGAGTTCGGCTGTCACTGTAAAAACACAGGCAACATCCAAATTTAAACAAATCTTTAAGGAAATGCCTCAGAGTGAGGGTTCCTTTCTACACTCATTCTCCTTTTTGTTTCACCAAATTACTATGTTATCACTGGCTCTGCTTGGTCACATGACCAACCATAATGCAGGCTGTGTTAAAGAATGCACTCAATAACTTGACTATAACTGCAACTGCATTTACTCCAGTATAGACATTGAGAGAGCAGGACTGGGAGGGGAGAAAAAGCTGTATTGAAAAGATGTGTGATTTGCAGTGCGATGAGGAAACACTGGTACCTTGTGGCTGAAAAGAGAACTGGACCTCTGTCCTTAATGAAACTGCAATTGTACTGGTGGATGCATTGCTGAAGTTAAACAATTTTTTATCAGAATATGGAAGACATGGGTGTTTTTGTATGACATTGATATTATTGTGCTCATAAAGCCATTCATGTCTCACTGATGCTTAAAATAACCATCTGCTTTACTCTCAAAAGGACAATGCTTGTTATAAAAGTACTGCTAAAAAGTATCTCCTTAAGGCAGAGATGATCACAAGTGTTTGAGCTTGAGTCCAAGTCAAGTTTCAAGTCTGTTATGGTGGTTATGAGTGCTCATCTGCTGCATGGCAGTTGGTCTGCTTAGAACACAGCAAAGCTTTTTCTGTGGAATTCAAAGCATGTGCTGTATTACAGATAGTAGTAAAGATTGCACATGGGTAATGATGCATGTGCATTAAGGAGGGAATAAGATTTAGCTTGTTATACTTTGTTACTGCTAAAAAGAGTACCAAACCTCAAGTCCGAGTCAAGTCCGAAGTCATTTGAGGTCGAGCCGCAAGTCAAGTCTCAAGTCAATGTGTGTGGAACTTGAGTGTGACTTGAGTCCAAGTCTCAAGTGCAAGTCCCCATCTCTGCCTTTAGGCCTTTAGTTTATTCTTTGATACTAAGTTGTGTCTCAGTTCTGAGCAGGGTAGATTCCCCAGTGTGCTAGTGTGGTGTCTATACTCTCCCTTGATAGCAGCTAAGTAGATCACAGTTGATATTATGGGTTTGGGGTCACTTCCATCCAAACTTTCACCCTCTGACAAAAAAAATCATTTTCAATTCCACTTTTTTGAAACAAAAACAGACATGCAGTTTGGGGGATTTGTGGCAAGTCAAGGTGAACATTGCAGTATTTGTGTAAAATCCTGACACCGGAAAGTCAGTTTTGTTGTCTTTTTTTTTTTTTTTTTGTTAAGTTTTTTTTTTATTTTTCTGGGGGGGAAAAGTCTTAATTTTGTGTTGGTTTTGTAGACTGGATCTTGTATACTGTAGTTTAAACAAATTTAAAGCTGCTTTTTGATTTCCTTTTTTACCACTTGATTCAGAAAAAAACCCTGTAAATTCAACAGTGACATCTTATAGAGTTGAGATCATGATGTCATATACAAGCTAGACAGCCTCTGCTCTAACATGAGCTGTGTAGCCAGGCAAATCTATACCCACAACAGCACATTATTAGAAGTTTCAACTTTTGTAACCCTAAATGTAAACAAAAGTCTACAACTCAAACAAATTATAACAGTGCGGCAACACTAGTATATCAAAATATTCAAAAATGTCATATTTTCAACTTCTAATCTTGCCTATTTACTGTAGAGACTAGGGATTTTTCCTTTAAGCTAGAGATAAAGCATTTGTTAGAAGCTACTAAAATGGAAATATTACATAAACAACAATGTAGGGCAAGAAAAAAAATCACCCTTATATAGAAATAGGTGTGAACCACATATTTTTGCGTGGTTATGTCGCAAGGCTACATTTTGAGTCATTGGTATTATTACAAAAATCTTAGAGTTTTCTCACCTATTGAACAAGTATGAAAGTTGTAGTTTCTCTTTAGCTCCTTATAAACTTAATATGACAAGTAAATTGGCAAAAATTGACATCAACATCATATAACATAAACATTTATCAAATAGTCACTCTACTTTTGGCTCTGGTCGGTTTAATCCTCCCTAATGTATCTGGTTCCTTAGCTGCTAGATATTTCATTGCATTGAGTGTTTAGTTGCTATCTTTGCCATTTGATGCTAGACAGAATTTTCCTACTAAAAACAGCTGCTTTCAGCTGTAAATGAGATCAGTAAGAACAGAGTTTCTGTACTTGGAAACAAAAACTGTGTGTTAAAAGAGGCTATAATACCCAGTAGACCTGAGAAAACCTGCAGAGTGAAGTAATACTTCTTTGTGGGTTTGTAACTAGGAGTGACTCCTTTCACTCTGCACATAGTTTTCGGATCAATTTTAATAAAATAAAAAATATTAATTTTTGCAGTTTTAAAGACAACTTCAGGTAATGTATTTCCTAACAAAATGTACATGTGAAGTATTCCGGAAATTAGCTCCTCTTAGTGTTTATTGCTGTAGTTGCCTTCTTCATCTTGTCTGCTCTTGTGTTCTGACGGTCTGCCAGGCAGATCTGATGAGACACAGGCTGTTTACTTACATGTGAAGCTGATCAAATCAACAGCTATTCAGAGGGTTTCTCCTCTCTTTAGTGTGCATATTTGGAGTCAAACTGAGTAGCAGTGGGGACACCTTAAGACACTTGGTTGTAAATTTCTCACACAAGTGAGGTGTCACAAGTATTATTGAGCGTGAGGCTCCAGTGGGAAACAAATTACTGTCAAACAACGCCTATGCAAAAAAAACATCTCAGACTAAAGCTTTCACATAGGTTACTTAGGTTTTGCAGTGGACAGCTTTTGTTCTATTTTGATGGGTGATATGGTTTCATTCCTTGTATAAAACTGAGTACAATAGTCCAAGACAGTGCTCGCATATGTCCTTTTGCTCACTGCATTTTGAAATGTCCTCTAAATGAACCTGTAAAGAAATGCATATATATGGATAGTATACAATCATATTTATTTATCCATACATCTATGAACAATAGCCTTTTTTAGTTAACTTTCCTCTGCCTTAACTATAGTAGCTATAAAAAGGGACCTCTGTTAGACAAAGCAGGCATCACTAGACTGTATTTCTTCTTTTTAAATTGGAATGTTTTTTTCACTTCATACATTCAACCGAAATCATATCTAGTTACTGAATATGTCATTGCCACCTCAGTCTGCAGTGGAATGAAGGTGACACTGTTGTTTGGGATCACACATCGGCTCCTCGTACTTGGTTTCAGCTTTATCACACAGATGTTCCACAGTGTCACTATTTTTGCAGGAATGATAATAATCCATGTTTTAATTTGTGAGAATGGTGCCTTTTTGTAGTTGTTCATCTTCTAAAGATGCCATGGGAATTTAAGTTTTTTTAATCTGTTTTTTTGTTTGTTTGTTTTGTATTTTCACGTCTCCTCTGTTAACTCTTTGGGTGTGTGTCCTCTATTTTTCCTTATTGTAGCATATTGTTATTTAAACAATGTGGAAGCTAGCAGCTATACATACATTTTTTGTTCCAGTTCATTGTGTCTCACCTCTGAAGACTGCAAACGATCCTGATGGAAGACTCACTCTTGTTTCTCCTCTGATAGATATCGTCTTTATACATTCTTGAAGTGCAGTTTTAAGTTGTATGTACATAAAAACTCATTTTCAGAATTTCTCATTGAGATATTGATACAATAATTGTCTTTTTAATGCACTGTTATTGCTCAAATATTTAGTGGTAAACAAAGTATTTAATGTTTTTTAATGTGTTGCTTTAGACACTAAAATTGTGACAGTGCTATGAAAGTTATATGATGATGCTCCTCCTTGTGTGTAGATACGGACAGACACACATTAGCACACGCCTATAATGAAATCTAGTGCACCTCTAGGCCGCTCTCTCCTCACACATTTCCTCTTTTTAATGTACTGCATGTGCCTGTCTTTTTCCAATGGAGAACATAAACAGTTGTTGTTGCTCTCTTTTATAGTTTGTACAGACAGACAGACAGACACTTCATCTGCAAGTCAGTCACTGCAATGCCTTCATTGTCCATCAAACCATTCAGATAATACGACTTCTATGGCTTGTGCCACAAAACATTAGAGTAATCCTTTATCCCATCAGAAAAGCCTTTAAAGTGATTTTGTCACAAGATTCAATATATGGTATAAAGTCTAGTTCTCAGTGTGTTCAACAAATATTAAAATTGACTCACCAAGATTACATGCCTCTGTGATGAGGGGGAGGAGTTTGTTTGTTTATCTTTTTTTTTTTAAATGGATCCAATCTTTCAGACAGAAATCTTTTGAGATCAATGCACACTAGCTAAATACAAACACTTTTCGGGGGAAAAAAAACATGCCCATTCCAAGGAAAAAATATATATAATAAACACCTGGTATTGAATAGGCTCACTGAATTGTATTAATCGTTTGTTTTAGGATATTTTTAAGCACAACTCAAGTGAATGGGGAGGAAAATGTCAAACACGTCCCCTTTGTCACAGAGGCATGTAACCTTGGTGAGTCAATTTGAATCTTGTGATGATGTTGTGGTGTCACAGAAATTAAAGTCTTGTTTAATTAAACCTGTTTAATGGATTTACATGCACTTAACTTCCTGAAACTTTCAGTGAGCTACATCAGCAGAATACTTTGCAGGTCGGGGTGTCTGTCCTCTCTACTAGATTCTCTCTGTATTACGTGTGTGTGTGTGTGTGTGTGTGTGTGTGTGTGTGTGCACAGGTTTGAAATATACATATGGCCTAAATGTATTGTCTTTTTATAGCATTTACAGAAAAAGGCAGCAATAGTTCAGCGCAGGAAAATTTAAAAAAAAATAATAAAAAAAAGATTACTTCGCTGCTTTTAGCAAACTTGTCCAAATTTCACTGTAAAAATGACTGTTAAATGAGAAAAAAGTCATGTATATTTATTTTATATCCTATATTATAATAAAAACCTCTTTGTCTCAGTAAGTTTCGTGTGTATATTACTTGTTGTTGCAGCCATCATTCAGTCTGCAGAAACGTACTGCAGCTGAGTTGTAGTTCAGCCAACCAGACTGTTGCTGTGCTTGTTTACCACTTGATGTCACCCAAGAGTGGCTGCTCACTGTGCTAGTGCTATTCAATAAGTGAACTCTGAGTCCCATGTATTATGAATATTGCTGATGAGTCCTACAGCACAGTCTAGTCCTCTGAAAAAGACTGATCAAGAAAATTCATTCATTCATTCATTATCTGAAACCGCTTATCCTTTTGCAGGGTCACTGGGGGGGTTGGAGCCAATCCCAGCTGACATTGGGCAAGGGTGGGGTACACCCTGGACAAGTCGCCAGTTCATCGCAGAACCATGTATTTCAAAATTGTACGTTAAAGGGGGTTTTAATCTACAAACAATTGCACAAGACGTTCATTAGCTTTTATTTCTGTTGCTCGTTTTCCAAAGAATATACTGTAAATTGTAAGTTATGTTATATGTTTTTGTACATTTTTATAAACGGTATAGAAATACATTTTTGTAGGCTACTAGGAAGTAATTTTTACAAATGTACTGTAACAGGTATACAAAGTACAAGAGTTTATGGTAGCAGTAAAAGTTGATTTTTGGGAAAATGCTCATTGACTCTCTTGCTGAGAATTAGATGAGAACATGCTACAATCATGTCTCAGTGGTAAACATCTGGAGCCAGCAGCCGCATAGCTTAGCTAAGCATTAAGTGTTGAGAAGTTTGAACTTGGTCATATCTGACATAATAATCTTAACAGAAGATCCACTTATTAGTCTTTTTGAGATTATAGCTACATCTTATGGGTATCACTTGAGCTTAGTGTGAAATTAATGTTGGTTGTAAATCTGTGAGATAATAAAATTCATCTGTGGACATGTTTTAAAGTAAAAATACTTTTTTAATTTGACAGTTTTTTTCTATATAAAAAGTAACGGAAAGCTTAGAAGCACATCTGCTCTTTCTTTCTCATTGAAAAATTCTGAATCTATGAATCAGATTATTGGCTTGTAACTTGCAGTGACTGACACAGTATTAACCGCTGTGCTAATGCATATTGTCACTTTCTGTACAGACATGTCTGTGCTGGAGTTTCAGGTTTCTTTGCCTATGATTTGCTTCTGACTTTGTAATGTACCAAATCTAGCTTGATCAGTTTAAACACAAAAATACATGTATGGGTGAAGGGGGAATTTAAACTCTGTCTTCTTAAAAATGGTTACTGGAATTTAATTTACATGGCCTCCCTGATATATCTTCAGTCGCTAGCTCCACTGACTTTTAGGCCTTCCAGCAATTTGACCTTTTGAATTGACATTGTTGAAGCTCACATACAAAAGCCATATGCATATCATAGACTAAAGTAAAAAAATTAAAGTAAGAAATTCCAGCCCACACCAGGATGCCAGGATGGACACTTTTTATTTAAAAATACATAGACAAAAAGAGTGAATGACGTTTCACATGTTGCTTCCTTGGATTCACTCTGCACATGTATTTTACAAATAAATAGTGTCAGTCCTGGTGTGCGTTGGAATTTTTGAACTCTTGGGCACCATTTACCCTGTACTTCCCAGCACGCAGGAGAAGCACTGCCATGCACAGGGATCTTCATACATCCATATATATGTGGTTATAGATAGTTTTTATTTATCCAGCAGGGCTGTACAGTCCTATGAAATAATCTGTCTGTGCGATGAATAAATTCATGTCGGTAGCACTGGTGCGACGGCCTGTGTGTGAGAGGAAAAACTTATTTTTTTCAATGAGCCACACTATACTCCTTGGTAGCTGTAGTTTTTCCTACGGTTTCCCATATGCATAAAAATTTGACTCAAAATCCCACAATTCCTAGCAAAGAGTCCTCTTAACCTCAGTGAGTCGAGGGAGTCAGCTACCGGTGTTTCCTCTACCTTTCATTTGGAGGAACACCCCCCCCCCCCAAAAAAAAGAAAGGCACAAAACATTTTATTTCTGGAATTAAATGTGCTTTTTTTTTTTTTTTTCAGTGAAGTGTGACTGTCTATTATGCGTGTGGCTGTCCTGAGCAGTGACTCTGCTCTGCTCTCTTGTTCCTACCGACAGTGTGGCTTATTCATGCTTCACACAAACAGCTTTGCACACACACATGTGGCTCATCAACACTTCCATTACTACGTTTTTGTTTTAAAAGACAAGTTTTTTGCTACGGAATAGACAGACATCTTTTTTTAAAATGACAACATTAGTTGCCTGGATGTAAACGTGAAGAAGTGCAGACGGGAAAACTGACAATAGCAAGAGTTGAGGACAAAGTCAGTCCGCTCTGTCATTAAGCTAAGGAATGCTTGTAACCACCAACCCCCCACCCCCAACCAGTAAACCTCAGAGAAATACTAAACAAATCTTATTGTCAGGTTTTAAATAGGAAAGAAGGAGAAATAAGCCACGATACATACCTGTATAAGGTAATACAGGTAATACATACCTGTTTGTGTGATGAACTGCAATACTTGTGGTTGTTTTTAGAAATGTTAGAGATGTCTAATAGTGCTACAAGTTTTTTGGCCTGTGCTGTAAAACTATCAACCTCCTTAGACAATACAGTTGCACTGTGCACGGTTTTAATGCTAAAAAAACATATTTTAGGCATAATGCTGTTTACCAGTCTCTGACATGTGACTTTCCACATCAAGATAAAACTCTGACTACGCCAAAAAAAGGAAGTGTCGTCACACTATGGACCGGTAGTGCTCATTACATACCCCTCACCCCTCACCCCACTGCATAAACACAAAACCAGCATACCTATATGCAACACTCTGCCGATACACATACAGTTGAAGGCTGGGATTTTTTCCTTTTTTTCCCTTCTCTTCACTCTTTCACATATGCAGAACTCCAAGGCCCCAAGGGGGGCAGAGAACACAACCAAAAATGACATGAATAAATGTGCCACAGTTTTAGCCACCTTGTAAAAAAAACAAACCACTAAACAACCAATTGCTGGTGGTTAGAAAAACCCTTTAGGTAAAAGCAGACCCTCAATGAGATAAAGAGAAAAGAAAAAAATACACATCACACAGTGAGGCCTAGTAATAAAACCAAATGGGCCTACAGTTTATAGCTCAAACCTTTGAACAAAAGTAAGGGTGAGTCAAATGAGTGTTAGCCCAATTAGTGGTCACCCTAGGCGTGTGCCTAGGACTGAAAGAGTATTGCGATGAGTGAGTGTGTGACACTGATGACTGGGGGGGTGTCAGTGATGTAGCTGGCCCATGTTCCTCCCAAGCTGTCGTCACTGGTGGGACGCCAACGGCTGCAGATGGTTCCAGTGCTGCCAGGGGCTCTCCACTTTCCTCAGCCTGAGGGCCAACATCATCATCCCTGCCAAAGAGGAAGTCGAACCAGTACTCCCCCTCTACCCTTCTTCACTTGGGGGCGAGACACACAGCTTTTGCAAAATGACCTTTTACCAGCTGTGGAGATTGGCCATAGTGAGTCAAGTGAGGGGGATACCTGAAGAGGAGGAAGAGGTTGGAAACATGATAAATCCCAGCATAGGAATTATCAGTGACAGTGGACAACTTGCAGTTCAAGTCTGACTTGGTCCACTCTATAGGGACCCTTGTACAAGGGGGCCAACTTGGCAGTGAACCCCGCCAATGCGTCTGAGAGTGGATGAGCTCCCAGCCGTACCAAGTCTCCAGTCTTGAATATGAGCTTGTCTCCTTTTCTTGTCATAGTGACGTTTCTGTGACTTTTGACTCGCCGCCAGAGACTGGCACACATGATCCTATGCATCCTGCAGGGCAACAGACAGCTCAGACTTGTAGACCTCAAGGGACTCTGGTTGCATCTGCAGATCCAGCGGCGTGCTGAGGTCCCTACCGTGCAGGTGAATCGCCTGTGCTCTGATGAGGAGCTGTCTTTAGGGCAAAGCTGATGAGAGGAAGGTGTCTGTCCCTGTCTCGGTGCCTAGACCCAACATAAGATCTGATTGCAATCTTGATCATCCAATTCACCCTCTTGGTTTGGTTAAACTGTGGGTGATAGGACATTGGTTGTCTGCAGGCAGTTCCCATTGTCGCTAAAACTGACTCTAACATGTCACTGACAAACTGGACGTCTCTGTCCGACACCAGATATTTTGGCGCACCATGCCTGGCCTTGTCCCTAACCCAATGCAAGAGAATGTTTTTCCTAGCTGCAAATGTTAGAATATTATACAGTCTTTTGTTGGCTGCTGTTTTTAAATAGTCACTTGAAAGACCTAGAATCAAGGACGTGGGGTCCATTTCTATGTTAACATGAAAAATTCTCTCCAATTCACTTATAATTTCAACCCAATATCTTTGAAGTTTATGACAGGACCAGAAACAAGTTGAGTTGAGTTAAAGAATGAGTTAAAGTTCCCACGTCAATTTTACACTTGAGACACAAAGGGGAAAGCGAGCGGTTGAAGAAATGTCTGCGATGAGGGGATATATGTAATCTGTGT
>JAPQLA010000010.1:2685861-2704831 GCA_029822935.1 Naso vlamingii
CTGATTGGTCGTAGCGCTACCCTATTACGTGCAGAGGCAGTTTGAAAGACAGCGCTCATCCCGCCCCTTGGATTGAGTGGAGGTCTATTGGTCGTTGCCAGACTATACATTTTAATGTTATAGTATGGCTTGCCAGGCTAGCTTGAAGTGGCCTTATACAGAGAAATAGAGAAATATAGGCTACTGGTATAAAATCATAGCGTCTGACATTTGCACAGTTTATAGGCTACTTAGTTACTGCATGAATGCTGGAGACCTGAAGACAAACTACACCTATAAAAGGCTTTCAAAGTGCAAAAATAATAGTGTAACTTTTTTGTAAGACAGTGGTCCTTGTCATCATTTTAGAAATGTTGGCTTGGAAACAGCATGGCCAAAATCATGTCTGGGGGGCCACATGTTGGGCTACACTATGTCCATCACCCAGACATTGCTGTTAGGAACATCATTGAATTCAGCACGAAAGACTGGGAAACTTTTGTAGGAGTCAGATAACCGTAGGAACATTCTACATGTCCAACCAGTTGGCTGTCTTGTGAAATCAGACATTATTGTAAACTCAACGGTGACAAAGTCTGACACAATCAATTTGGATTCTATGCAGTATCTCTGAAACTTCCCAAGTTTTTCTTCATCCAGTTCCCTGATATACATTCGTGGAGATGATGTTCCAACTCTTTTGGCTTTGCTGTCATATCCAATGGGAACTTCAACAGACTTGACACCTTCTTAGCTGTGGGTTTAAGATCAGCATACATCTTTGACAGCTTCTCATAATTTGGAGTGATCCTTGATTTTGTGATCTCCCTCCAGCAATCGATAATGAACATTGGCTTTTGCACAAGTTTTTTGTGGGAAATTTCCATCACAATTGCTTGAAGATTGTCAGCTGAGACTTTTCTTCTGCATTCATAGTTGTTGAGGATCTCCACAATGCTCCATTTCAACAGGATCTCACGCTCTTGGCAACTTACAAACTGAAGAAAGCTTTCTGTCAGGTCACTGTACACTGCTCCAAATAACATCTCCTCAACAATAGGGGGTGCAAGCTTGATAGGAAGGTAGTGGCCTATCTTGGTATCCTCTCACTAAAATCCAGCTGATGGCTTTCCAGGTGTCAGCCTTGAAATCGTGCCTGATGAAGGGTACTTTCATTGTTGTCCCAGGCATGCAACAATCATAGAAATCTTGCCAAAAAGCACTAAGGATATCTCTAAGAACTCCTGACCCAGTACCAGGTTCCTCAGAATTATCTGGGAGCAATCGCCTCACTGCCAGTGGTCTGGTCAGAGTGTCTGGGTTGGAAAATGCCTCAATCATGATATTGAAGCCATTTGCATGGTGGACAGTTATCATTTTTGTTTGAGATACATGGTCAGGTGTTTCAGGCTCATGAATAAGTGTGCCATCTTGATCAAATTCAGCATCTGGTTGTGGGCCAAATGTAACTTCAGGGTCAGAGATAAAGAGATAGGATAGATTATCTCCTGGTATTACATAGTCTTAAGAACATCTGCATCCTCTTTGTACTACCTCTGGTAGAAGAAAACTGATCTCTGAGACCACTGGGAAATTTGGGTTAACTGGGTGATTTGTAGTGGTTGAATGATCTGTGGAAACTGGGTGAGGCAGACTTCAAGTACTTCATTCTGGCCCTCAAAGCTAAGATCATCACCTTTTTCTTCAGAGTCAGTGGTAGAGGCATCTTCATTTGATTGTGGGTTTGGCTGAGTGGCAATATAGAAACGCAGCTTTGGTAGTTTGACAGTGTTATATATTGCACCAACTGAGACATCATCAGAAAAAGAGTTTCGTTTAAACTCCCACACGTCACATGTGAATTCTGATTCATGGCCTTTTAGTTGAAACACCATTTGGGAAAAAAAGGTTCTTCCCCTATTTCAGGATGTCATCATATCCACCATTGATGTCCATAACAACCTTTCTAGTGCCCCCTCCTTGTTTTGCTCTGACCTGTTTTACTTAATTTTTTTCTTGGTGCATCAACCCTATTTCAATAATCCATGTTGTTGTCCTCCATACAGGTCTAGAGGTTTTTTTGCACCTTTTCACTGTCTTTGGTTTCCTTTCTTAGCTTCATTTTCTCCCCAAGCTTTTCGAGTAGACCCATTTTTCACTTTGAGACAGGCTTTTGATTTCTGCAAAAATTTAAAAGTGCAACTCTGTCTCCATATGAAGGAATGCAGTTGGCCAAAGCTGAATCATCCATAAGTAGGATGTCATCTATGTCAATCCGTGAAGCAAAGGAAAACCATGATGAGGGTAAAATATCATAGGCACTGCAGTACTTTCACACATGTTGCCATGGAATACAAAACTACAATAGACAGTGAGCTCAACAAGCAGTTGGACAGGGACGCATTGTGTATTGTTTTAGCTCAATCTTATTACTTTGGATGTGAAATGACAATGATTGTGTCATTAAAGTGCACTTTGCCAGCTTTAATTTCAGCCATGGAGAATAATTATTATTAATAATTACAGCCATTTTTGTTCATGGTCCCCCATTTCAGGGTTCCAAAATTATATTAAGTTGACATTTCCATTTTACCAAAAACTATTTTCATATGTACAATAATTTAGAGAGGTCTGCAACCCATTCAAGACAACCCAGACTTGATGTTTTATTCAAGTGCTCCTCCCAGACCTTTTCCACATCAATGTCCCTCTGTAAGGAATCAGCTGAGATTATACTTGACTTTATTGCAAATCAAATCATTGCAATTATTTCTTGACATCTAAAATGTTTTTGAAATTTTCATTTTAGTCAAGGGGCAGGCATTTCGAGTAATTAAGTACCGTAGTTAGAGGGACAGATTAGCTAAAAATAATAATAAGAAGAAACATAATAAAAATCATGCATTTTGCAATAAATGTGCCAAATTTGTCACATAAATAGATTAATATATTTGGAAGAAATCTAGATATGGAAGGACTGCATATGACCGGTATTTCCTACAGTGGTGTTGGTGTTGATAGAGTCAAACCCCCAGAAGTTTTCTTCACATTACTGTATTTATTGTTGTATCATAAACCGCCACAAACTTGGAAAATGTCTGCCATGGTCATCAGAGACAGTCTGCAATGGCCCGATATCGAGATTTCTTCGTAATATATTAAGCTAGATATGTACCAAATTTGGCGCTTTTATCACAAAATGCACAACAACTGCCCCACTAAGTCGTGTACTCTGAGAAATCAAGAACTGGTACTTAAAAAATACAATGAAAATTCGGGAAGATACAGATCCTGAGTACATCACCATAATTCAGCCCAAAAGACTCTGAAATCTTAAACAGAACAGGTACACTATGTTGACATTGCCACCACATAGACTTACCCTTAAATGTAAGATTTGTGAATTTGTATAACCTAAGTAATATACAAATTTTAGTTACTATACTGCTTGAGCAGGTTCTTAAAACAAAACAAAACAAAAAAAAACTGCACTTGATTACTTGTGCCCGTCCCTATTTTAGTCCAACTTTTGGCAAAACAAGCTATCCATCTAGTATGGCTGAAAAAGTGTATTCAGATTAAACCTGGCAGGCTATACTAACTCAAATGTCATCCATGGAATGACATTAGTGCTATATTAACTCTGAGGTTTTCAAAGTAGGAGGCAGGACTCCCCAGTGGGGCTCCAAACAGTTTCAGGGGAGGCTCGGTGAATGGAAGTAAAAAAATAAATCATTAGTTACCAAAAGGAGATCACATAGAATAGCCTAAATGTTTGGGATTTGTTTAATGAGATAGTTCAGAGATACAGTAGTTTCAGTGAATTTTCCCAGAAACAGAAACTAATACCGATAAATGCCTTCAGACATGGTACCTTTTTATGTATTTTGTGTAGTCTGAAGTTATGTCAAACAGTAGTAAAATCAGGCTATCTTGGTAATCACGATCCCATAGGCATCCAGGAATTGAGCAAAACTAAGCAAGTAAACTAAGGTTGCACCTTTTTCCAAGCTTTGTCTGAGGGGAGGCCCACAGTCTTAGACTTTGAAATCTCCTGTATTAACTAATTAATGGGTAATTAACCATGTTCTATTTCTGTGGTGTCATCTCTCATCCAAGAGAAAGGATGCTAAATGTAGATTATTAGTGTAGTGACTATCCAAAAAACAAAACCTAGCCTAATTAGTCATGTAAAGTAGGTGGTTTGAGGAATGTTCTTCACTCCTATCCAAAAAATAATGTCCAAATACTGTTCATCTTTGGATGATGTTCACATTTATTACAACAAATAAAAATATACAAAACATCTGTTGCTGGGCAGCTGCCAGTTATCAAGTGAATGGATCTATACTACACCGTTGTGGTCAAAATACGCTACACACAAATACACACACATTCAATATACCATATATACTACACCATTATATCTTCAGAGAATACATTCATTCATTCGTTCATTCATTTGCTAACCTTCCTTAGGGGATATCTGGCTAACCTGTCAACTGGACTTCTGTATCTCTGCATCACAATATACCCTCTGCTCCTCCATTAAAGTGAGGGCCTCCTCAGGGACACCCAGGCTTGTCAAAATTCTGCCAGGTCCAGGGAACCGGTGTTCTTGCGGATTATGGTCCTTTAAAATTTATGTAAAAGACACAAGGTTCACATAATCTATTAGTTTGATAGTTGAATGGTTAACATTATGAAGGTCAAGACTGAAACGAAGAAAACTTTCTTTGATAGCATCTAACAGTAGTTAGCTAGCTAGCGTTAGCAGATAATGGGTGACAACTTGAATTTTGTTAGATCAGTAAACATCAAGGTTTAGCATAAAGGACTTTGTTTGATGGAGTTGACTTTATTCTCACCATTTTGTCTTTATTCACAAAATGGTATTTCAACTTTTTTCTCATCATTTCAACTTTATTCTCAACATTTTGTCTTTATTCTCGTTGCAGTATTTCAACTTTATTCACAAAATTTCGACTTTATTCTCGATATGAAAGAAGAAAAGAAAAAACAACTTCCTCCTCTGACTTATTTTTTCTTCTGCCGGGCACTTCATACTTACATTTCAACTTCTTTCGGGAAATTTCAACTTTTTTCTTGAAGTTTCAACTTCTATGTCTAGATGAAACCTACGTTTTTTTTCTCCTATTATTTTCTTTTTTTCTTTTTTTGTCATGCCTGGCCCTAATACTCTGTCGTAAATTATTGGAGATTCCTAATAGCTTTTTTTTTTTTTTGGGGGGGGGGGGGGTGTTCCTGGCCTGGCGCAAAACCACCACACGCACAAACACGCTACACACACACCACAAGCACATCAGAAAATGTTAAGCACCGTGTAGAGTAGAGAACACTTGGTGAGAGCACTGGTTACAGAGGATAAGAAGCTTCACTGTGCTGTCAGTTTACTGCTTGCACTGAAGGGGATTTCAGCTGCCCAGGCTTCAAACCAAGAGTCAAGGGGTCATGGTCTGTGCAAGATAACAAGGGCCACAATTTGTGTGCAAGTGACTGTGTGTGTGTGTGAGTCACTGCATTACACCGACACACGAGACACCATATGTTTCCACACATTTCACTGAAGAACAAATGTGCTTAAAAGTTCCCACGAGCGTCTGTTTTCTTGCTCACCCCAAGTGTGGGATAATGCAACAAGAAGCAATGAGCAGGAGACAATTATCAGTTATGTTGTAAAAGTGATGTTAAATGGAGCACCTGTTATGGTGTCAATGCAGAATGAACAAAAGAATCAATTTTAAAAAATGGGTGCAAGATTGTAGGTGGTTACTGGAGGGTTCTTGAGGACATGATAGTTTCCTGGTAGACAAAGGAGGCCTTTGTAGCATCTGATCATGTGACATCAAAAACCCTCACTGAAGAATTCCCATTAATCCCAGAGGACTTTAATTTTTTAGCTTCAAGAACAAACCCATGACAGAGCAATTTATTTTCAAAACAATATTTTTTTATCGTATGAGAATGTTTTTCTTTTAGATAAAATGTTGCTGTTGAAGAACAGCTTTAAATATTTATTCTCAAAATCATCATAATGGAGTTTTAATTCTGATTAATCTCATTTTGTGAAATTTCCATCATGAATTTCTTGTAGAATTGCTACAATATGGATTTTAAATGTACTATTTGAGAAAAAATTTAATGTAAAAAAACAAGCTGGACTATGCTATCATTTAACTAGTACAATGTTTAGTGTTCCCACTTTGTTCAGGTATATCAAATGTAACGTAATCAAATCCACTAATTACCTAAATATTTTTACAAAATTCACAAATGTCCTCCCCATGATGGTGCTAGAGGAAAAGTTGGGGGATCACCAAAGTCAGTAAAGGCATATTACAACACAAAACAAGGAACTTGTGCTGTGTCTTCCATGCTGAACGGCACAGTGTTAACCTCTCCAGCCACCTTAGCTGAAATGTTAGTCTTGCTAGCTGCCCCATGAAGTATGCCGCTGCAGCGCCTGCAAGGCTGGGTGGACCAACTGTCCAAATGGGCCTGCCCCTGCCCCTGAGAATAAAAAGAAAATGTTTCATGATTCAAAAAAACAACAACAAAGAAACAATTACATAGGGTGCATAGTCCGTAAATACAGAGTTATAAAGTGATCTGTTAAGTTACATTGTGCGTTTGAAATAATAAGGAGGCTTTCCCCATTTAAAGATGTTAAAATTCACCTGCTCTGCTCAACCCACACAGCGGCCACATGTGTTTGCATGACGTTGCTGGTTGTTTGGAGTATATTGTTGCTTAAAAACCTGGTACCTGCATCTCCATACTGATATTTTGCCAAGTGCATATCTTTTTTGTTTAATATGAGGCAAACTGGTGATTGTGGGCCTACAGAACCAGAAATTCAGATTCACAAGTATTTCTTTTCCTGCTCCTCTTTTAAATTAGGCAGTGGTCAACAGCTGTGCCCACAAGGTCGGGGCGGCCAGGGTCGAAGAAAAACAACTTGAACTTTTGATGTACATCTGCTTCACCAGATTGACCAAAATCTTATTCCGCATACAAGATGATGAAGAAACTGTTTTTCTGTCATAACACCTGGTAAGCACAGCACCTTAGGACTCAATCCATCCAATAGTTGTCGAGACATTTCAGTCTTGACCAAAGAGGTAGACTGATTAGCTGACAGACTGTCATCACTGCTATCTCTTTCTGTTGCTAAAAATACAATGTAAATCAACAAAAAAAAAGGAAAAATTTCTGATAGAGTTGTAAGGGGAAACTGGAGCACTTTCAGTTACAACCTGTCAGCCCTTCCCCTGCCTAAGTGGTCAAGAAAGTGTGTTCACAATCCTCCAATGAGGGAGCACACTGTATTTCATCATCAGGTGCCAAATTTTGTCACTTTTCCCTTTAGGCTTTTGGCCTTTCAACACTTAACACAGGCCTTGTGCATGATAGTACTGTAGTTCCAGACTTTGTCTGGTTGACTTGTTGTAATGTTGTGGACTGGTTAAATCAGAGATAGAATAGAAGCCACATTTTCACAAAACAGTGTAATCATTTTTGTTAAAAAATTCTAAATGCAGACAATTGTCTACGATCATGGACACTAGTCCTCTTGTCTTGTTTATATATCATTTATCCAAACTGTTCATCAGGCTTCTGGAGGTGTCAGTGCTCATGTTAACTACTGCTTGACAAAGACTGTGAACAAATGACAGAAATTACAGAGGAACGATCCATTTCAGACCACATGAAAGGGCTCACTGATGTTCAAATAAAATCCACAAATTTTGCTGAGTGAGACGGGGAACATTAATTTTAAGTCAGAGATGACAACAGGCTGAACTTTTAAGTCTGTGCATGCAACATACACATGTTCACCAACTTATCTCTTTCTAAGCATTAAAGGAAAAGTTTGTTGTTCTATATGTGAAACCTTATAATACGGATATTTTTGATCATATACAATGTTCTACAGCATTATTATGACAAACGGTGCAGTCACAAGAGCTGGAGTTCCTTGCTGATGTCACCGCTAGCTGGAAATAATGGAGATGAAGAGGGATTTCAAGTGCTTTGACAATCTGTCGAAAAAGGATGCTTTAAGAGATGGGACAATCGCAGAATGTTCCGTGGTGTCCTCTCATGCACTGACAGTAAAACACAAAGTTGAACAACAGCTAATAAACTGTAAACGTTTGTTTGTTTGTTTGTTTGTTTGTTTCCTGAAGCAGCTTAAACAGCCTTTTTCAGGTTAAAAGCTGTTGCTGAACTTCATTGTCCATCAGTCAGGCTCAAAAGAGCTCCAAGGGAGCACTGAGTAGTAAAGACACCTTTTCAGCTTGTTTTATTTGTTTTTGATGTATACACAATCAAGTTTCACACCATTCACACAGAGAAGAAATTTACATATGATTCAAAATTTAAAACATAAGTATAATAATGAATAAAAAAACATTTGAAAACTAGCAGTTTTTTTTAACAGGCAGTCCCTGAAAGTTTCTCTGTTCAAGGGTCAGAAGCTGTATGTGATAACATGTGATGACATTGTTGTAGATGTAGTGATAACAATTGTTGCAAACCGGGCCATACAGTCAAGAAAAGGAAAGAAAAAGGGGGATGCACACAACAAAGCCAATGAGGAAATAAATAAGAACAGAAGTCGACAAACAGTTGACTTGACAGTGTCTTGTGTTCATAAGGAAGATAAGTAGTGCAGGTGAGTGCATGTGTAAATAAGTGAATGCAAGTAATGTTTAATAGTGCAGCAACAAACCACAACCAAAAATCAAAGTAGTATTTCAGAGCAGAGCTCTGAAATCAATCAATATTTTTAGGTTGATGCAAACACAGGTCCTATGTGCTGCCATATTTGTTTTTGTATTTATTTATTGTGTGATTTTTTGCTTATGAAAGACATACCACCCCAGCTGGTCTGTGATGCTTTGAAAAACAGCCAGAAATAGAGACCACTTCTAAAATGCGCATCAAGCTTTCTGACTGATATTTAAGGAGTCATGTTTTCAGTTCCAACAAAAATAGGATTAAACTGAAGTCAAAAGCACCACATTTTTGGTGTGAATTCATGACCTTGTGGTGCACAAATCTTGTATAATTCCAGTAGTAAGATTGTACTGTAGAGGGAAACAGGTTGATTCTTTTACTTAGAGGACGCCGGATCAGTGTTTCTGTTGTTTAATGTACCAGCTGAGATGTCCCTCAGCTATACAATGAATGCCTGCTATCTTCAGGGCTGCTGCCCTGTATCTGACCTCTGACGTTCAATCTGAGGAAAGGTGACATTAAATAGGATCGATATAGCATGCCTTATATAATTCACATTTTCTCTGTGCCACTCATGTGAGTCAGACCAAAGCAAATCAGTCCACCTTATCCTTAAACCATTTACTTCATTTCATCCCAGCAATCTTACAAAATAACTGATCCTGTTTTTCCCCCCTGTTTGGATTTTCTGCAGCAGCGGGCTACTCAGGTTATTTTGCAATCTCAACTTTCTTTCTCCTCCCTCCCTCGGCACTTTGAGCAACTAAAAAAAAAACAAAAAGAAAAACACCTCTACCTCTCGCGATAGTAGCTTGCTCATGCAGCCGCCATATTCTGTGACAGTATTTTGATTCGTATCTGCTGAAAGTGAGCAAAAAGAGAAAAGTTAAGGGCTGTCGAGGGGAGGGGGGGTTCAAGAAGAGGAGTTGTCAGAAAGAGATTTTCAAGTCTCTGTCAAATGGTGGAGGGCTGAGGCTTGGTATCTCTCCCTAAACATTGCTTCGAGGACACGCAAGGCCCGGGGCCTCGGTGCAGTTGGCGTTTCGTCTCCCGAGTGGCAGCTGGACATCTTTCGGCTTCTCCTCTCAGAACTCCGCGGCCCTCCGGAGATCCGGCAGCGGTCTCGGGTGTTGAAGGCGGCCCGGGGAGCGGCGGCGGTGGTAGCGGAGATTTAAAGGTAAGTTACACT
This sequence comes from Naso vlamingii, assembly GCA_029822935.1. Classification (NCBI taxonomy): domain Eukaryota; kingdom Metazoa; phylum Chordata; class Actinopteri; order Acanthuriformes; family Acanthuridae; genus Naso; species Naso vlamingii. The sequence goes on from JAPQLA010000010.1 coordinate 2,695,793, forward strand.
ACTCTGCTTTTGCCAGTTGGCCGGTAGAATAAAGTCTTAAAGTCGTAACTGTTAAATGAAAACGCATTTCAGCGTCTTTTGTGGTAAGTGTTTTAATATACCGTGTCATTATGTTTGTAAGAATACGGAGAGAGAAACTTTTCAGATGTGGAAAAAGTTTTTGTCTACAGGAAACAGCTAACAATGATGCTAACTTGAAGTGTTTGGGGGCTGTTCCCGTCATGGCCGAGCTGGCAAATCAATGTGTAAGTTTAAAACACATTCATTGACATATCACCGATGTCAATTTTCATGTTGATATCTGTCAATAAATGTTATATGCCCTTTTCTCAAGACAAAACGCTGACGGGCGCTACATGTTTTGTAGCCCATGGTGGGCTACTTTTTCCACTGAGCTCTTATTGTAAACGTCGCAGCACTACTGGTGGATGGAAACGTTAAATCATAAAAACGTACCTCAATTACCCTCATGGACGAGTATTCCTTCTCCACCAGCCCTCAAAATTAAGCGTTAATTAACTGTATACCCCATTGCTATAAACAGTGACACTATTTTCTGTATAATTTAAATTACTGTCCAGTTTGGCACAATTGTGTCAGCAGTTTTTATCATTAATCATGTACATGTTAATGATTTGTCGTAAACTTCACTGAATGTAAAGTTAGGCCTATACAGTTATTCTCGTAGTAAAGTAATGCTAATAGAGCTTCTGAGGTAAACTGGAGCTCTTCTAGTGTTATTGCACAACTGCAGCCAAGTTAAAGAAATTAAGAGGAGACACAAGGGAGCCCTGCTGTTTCCAAAAATCAGGTATAGAGTGAGTCACTTCACCTGTTTGATTGCTCTGAAATGTCCCTGATTTGTGGCAGTTGCAAAGGTAGCTAATAACGGGTTGGGTCAGGTCCTTCGCCAGCTATTATGATAGCTCAGTTGTTGTTTTTTTTCTTGGTATGGTTAAGATTAGAGATTTACGCATTTGTGGTCATCTAGCCTGTCATGATTTTGACTTTTCTCCTGTGTTGTATTTATTTATTTATTGTGAAGCCACTAAAGGTGCCAGGATGGGCTGAGAGACACAGATTGCAACATTTGACCTATTTTTCAAAGTTGGATGTTGTTTGTAAGGCAAGAGTCAGTCAGCTGGAACACTGGAGACATGGAAGATGGTTCAGTGTTGACAGAACAAGGTTGAGTGATTATTAAAAATCTACATGGAAAAACTTGAGGACATATTTCTTGCTTGTTGATTATTTTCCTAACATAATCATTTCTGAACCCTAACCATATTTTAGATGTATCTAAATCATATTTAATCTAGATGATTGCCACCAAATGTAGCAAAAATATTAGTGTTGATGACAGTTACGTACTATTTATTGTAAACAGTGGCTTTGAAGCGTCTTTCAGTTCATGGTAGTGTTTGGCCATTTCTGATGGTCTACTTGGCACAGTGAAAATTCCTGTGTGTGTGTTAAGTGTGTGTCTCTTTATATTGTATTACTTAGGCTGGTCTTCATAGTAACACCAGAAGCCAGTTAAATGATGCAAAATGCTGATTCTTGCAGGAAAATCAGCTGTACAGCACATTAGGCAGGCTATCAATCTGTGTCCAATTATTGTTATTGTATTCTAAATCTAGCAGCTAACAAATGAAATTGCTCCTCAAAATCCTAAATTGACTTTTTGACGTGAAAGTTAGATTTGACCTATTACTTAGTAATACATCACTATGGCTGCCCCAACTAGAAATTTGGGTCGTCTGTCAATCAGAAGGTCAGTGGTTTGATCCCCAGCTCCTCTGGTCTATATGTCGAGGTGTCCTTTAGCAAGAAACTAAACTGCAAATTGCCCTGATGTGCCATTGTTGTGTGAATGTGTTACACACGTACGGTTTGGTTTAACTTCCTGGGAGTTTTTTAAATTTCTAAGTAACATTTGTTAACACTATGCAACATTACAGAAAAAATACAAAACTGTAATGAGCCATTTTAAATATTTTACAATCACACACAAAGTAATCGACCCGTATTTTCCAATATTGAACCGTCATTTTTTTCATCTTGAACTATAATATATATTTTTTAGATTGGTAATTGGTATCCGCAATCTAAAGACTGTCACGGATTTTTCCTCTGCTCTTTGTCTGCACTTTGTATTGCTGTTGTCTGCCTGAATTTAAGGTGAGTCCTCCACAAACAGTCACAGAGATGTTGGCATTCCGTGCCTGTGCTTGTGCATCTGCTTATGCATCTGTCCTGTGCTGAAGCCCACCTCCTCCAACTGTGCCTGGGCTGACAAAGCATGCCGTGCTTGGGCATGGTAAGGAGCTCTCACACTGGTCAAACAAACTGGACTTTGGGGGTCAAATGTGCTTAAGCACGGTATGGATTGCTTAGTATGAGTGCACCCTAAGACCGGGGACACACCGGAGGTGGCCGCGGCGCGAAGCGCCATTTCCTGTCCGAGCAGCCTCCTCGCTGTCCATTTCCATTTCTCTGCGCTGGTCAACAAGCTCCTTTGCTTGTCTGCCCCTTTCTCGTCAGATATTGAACTGTGTGTGTGTGTGTGTATGTGTGTGTGTATGTGTGTCGGTCTCTGTTGACTGACAGATACATATGTAGACAGGACAACCACATGATCATCAAACAGGGTGTTTTGTTTTGACATTTGTTTTATTTTGAAAACTGGATTCTCTGTGCGACTTCCTGTCAAGTACGATCTGCTCTCATCCGCTCTGTTCAGCTTGACAAAGTCGCTCGCGGCTCATGGAAAAAATATAACAAATGCCGAAACTGGCGCTGCAGAGCGCTTCGCGCTGGAGGTGTGGACAGTCAGATTGGATTACATGGGCGCCGAACAAAGACTGGCTTCGCGACGCTTTGTGGTGCGACCGCATTCAGTGTGTTTTAGCTGTAAGGCTGCATTCAGACCCAATCAGGAGATCTGGCAAAAACGCATGTTTTCTCATTCATTTGAATAAGACTCATCTGTATTGGCTGCAGTGAGAAAGGTTGAAACAGACTTAACTGTAGGAGAAAAGCAGCACTACGTCACGCTGCAGCAGCCAATCACGTAAAGGGGCTGTTCTCCAGCAATCAACCGCCACCCTTGGAATGGAGGGGGATGGGGTACACAATACGTCCTGTCATGATAATTAAGTGACACTGCCACTGCCAGCCCACCCTGGGATGTTTCGCTGAATCATCTGATTTGGTCTAAATTAGAGATGCAGTAATTGATTATTTTATTAATTGAGTATTGCATTAAATTACTTTAGCTATATTTAGGCAATATTGTAATGTAAATAAGAGAAGACATGTTTCTTTAATGACCAGTTGGTTTCCTTTTTAAAAAGAATCAACTTCAATTGCAATATCTGTCTGTGCTGAAGTTGTCTATTAAGTTAGGCATACACTTTACGATTTTCTAAATGTTGTTTAATTCCAACTCACCCTGTACGAATAGATCGACTGCGATGTAAAGCCAAAGTTCATGATTCATGTGCTCACATTGTACGTTCCGATCATCAGCCACGACCGGAGTGCTCACACTGTGTGTGTTGAAACGGCCTGTTGGTCCCCGCGGACTGTCTTGGCTATTGACAATTGTCAATAAAGATTTGTTTGAAAGCAGGTTTGTTTATTAGCAATAATATTAACTGGGCAGAAGTGTGCTGCCTTGATAATTTGTGTGCTGAAACCTCTAAAAAAAGAAGTTGTGCTGGCACATACGGACTGGCAGATGGCTTGTAATGTGTGGACAGTAAAGTTGTGGCTTGTCCATTTTGCAGAAGGAACTGGAGGCAAGTTACTGTTGTGAACCTGATAGCTAACATTTGCCAAACTCTGATTACAGTAGTGCATTTTTTTCCCCCCCTTGTTGTGCAGTTGCATGTTGCCATGGCATTTAGATGCTCTGTTTGCCATTTCATCCAACCATCCGATGGCTGTTTGGGAGTGAATGATTGGTCCTCCCCCCCATCCACTACATGGCGAACGACGTCAGACAAAGCTGAAATTCAGCTTGACTCAAAAATGAGTCATGCGGTTCAATAATTGGGTCAAAATCGGACTTTAAGTGGAGATGAAACACAGAACAATAAGAATGTAGTTTGTTTGTTTTTTATCTAAGGCAAGATGTGGCACCAAATTCAAACTTTATATTCACCTAGTATTACTGGAAAACCAGATAGTAATTCACTTTTTCACCAATAGGGCGCAGCTATCTTCACACAAGCTCTGCGATGATGTCATGGGTGTGCCTCTGGTTGGGCTTGGGGGGCGTACGCTGCATCACCAGTGCAGCGCTGTTTTGACGGACGAACTGGAGTTTTGAGAATGATGTGATTATGATATGTGGTCTGTGGACGTGACAGTTTGGTTAGGATAATGTTAGCTACATTAGCTGCTGATGATCGTGTTGCAATTAATGTAATGCTGGCTAACATTAGAGCTTAACCATTCAAAATAATGTTGTGAACCAACACCTTGATGAGGCAGTAGGTGGGTGTATTTATCTTGTCTCAACCAAGGTGTTGGTTCACAACATTTATTTGAATGATTAATGTTACACTATAACGTTAGCCAGCATTATGTTAATGTCAACATGATCATCAGCAGCTAATGCAGGTAATGTTAGCCTAACCAAGCCATTGGTTTGTGTGAGTAAACCTGTGCCCATCTAGTTGTCAGTGAACAGTCTTTTTATTCCAAACGTGAAGACTCCACCAAGGTCTTGCTGCTTCTAGTGGAACTTAGTAACGTTAACGTTATTTTGGAAATGAAGTGCGCCCTACTCATGAAGAGAATTGGCTCATCAGCTTGATAATTAAGTTAGTCTCACACTGGCAAAAAACCCCTTTACTTCTCACAATCTTCATAATGGTTCCTCTTTAGCGTTTTTATGTCTGCATGAATAATCTCAACTCCAATTTGTCCGTCAAAACAGCAAGGAAGGTTCACCCGCGCCGGCAAAGCAGCGTATGTCCCCCATGTATCTCCCGACAGAGTCGAACCAGAACCATACCCGTGACGTCACCGCTAAGCTTACGTGACGATGGCTGTGCACTATTGGCGAAAGACTGAATTACGATCTAGTTTTCTAACAATACTACATAAATATAAAGTTAAATTCTTGCCTTAGGTAAAAATCAAACTAACTACAATCATATTGTTCCATGTTTCATCTCCACTTTAAATCACACAGCATATGAATGAGCGATGAACTGCAGAAGGTGGGTGATAAGACATGTCCTCTTTCATGTCACTGTAGAGATAAATTGAACAACAATATGGAACTGATTCAATTATTTTTAAAAATGAAAAAAAAAATCTATGATCTTCAGATTACATGTGACTAGCACTGATCAAGAATCTCAGCTTTTTAGGTCCTAGTTCACTCGTCTTTTTGGAATTAATGGATGTAATTTTGTATATTGCACTGACACATCATGGTACACTAAAGCCTTTCAAAAGAGATCTTGTCATAGTGATAAATTACAGAGAGGGCCCATGTGTGACCTTGCGTGCCCTCAACCGTAAACTAAATGGAAGTTTGTGGTCATGCAGATGACAGAGGGAAAGAGCACCAATTGAAATACTTTCAGATTTTTATTTTTTTTTTTTGGCCAATTAAAATTCTTTTACACTTACAGAGTCTGCTCTAACTTTTCATTCCAAAGGTGCCGCCAACAATATTTAACAACAAATACAATATATGACTCATTGCACAAAATGGCCCGAATGTGAGCAGGGTTTCAGTGACTGCCACTGCTGAGATATTAAAATTTTGTCTGTCTGGTTTTGTTTTGAACCACAGAACATTGCCACGTCAAACACTTTGAAAACCTTTACTTCAAAAACTCGTCTGGAAATGAGACAAGTAAGTTGTTGGGCAGTCTTTCAAAACCATTTCTTCAAAGTAGTCAAAGTTGGCAGCACATCTCTGTGGATCTGCAAGGCTCTGAGCTCACTGTGTTTGCAGCTCCCTGGTCTGTATTCATTGACGCATTAGTGTGAATGAGCTGCACATGTGCATTCCGATGATCCCAGCGATCTGGTTAATGGTTCAAAGCCATATCGGCATGCAAAGGTGCCCACAGGGACAGTGTTGTGGAAGTACTGGACTATGTACAGTTGTGACGATCTCCATATTGCATTCTGATGTCTCTGTTTCTCAATAAAGTAAAAGAGTAATTGTACATTTTCATTTAAACATATAAAATAAACATAGGAGATGGATATGAATAAACCAGAATACTGCCCAAATATCTTTTTGAACCATGATATTACCATGGAGGAAGTAAAAAGGGCTGTAGATAGAGCAAAATTAAATAAGGCATCCGGAAATGAAGGTATTTCAAATGAAGCCCTAAAATCACCAAAACTCTTAGAGGTCCTCTTCCATCTTTTCAAGAATTGTTTCGAGCATAATGTAATTCCATCTGTATGGTTAAAATCCATCATTAAGCCACCAAAGACTGACCCCAGAGTACTGCTTAATTATTGGCATTAGTCTCCTTAGTATAGTCTATAAATTTTATTCTTACATTTTAAATAATAGTCTTGTAAATTATCTTGAAAGGGGAGGACATCTTGTCAATGAGCAAAACGGGTCTAGAAAGAATCGAGCATGCGTTGATCATAAACGCTCTGTAACACCTATTATAAGAACCAGACTAGACGAAGGTAAACCCACTTTTGCGTGGTTTGTTGACGTTCAAAAAGCGTTTGATTGGGTAACCAGGGATTTGCTTTCTTTTAAACTCTTGGAAAGGGGGATGGACGGCAGATTTTATAAAGCAATCCAAACTTTGTGTAATAATCCAGTTGTTTGTGTTGAAATTAATGATATGTTCACTGACTGGTTTGATACGCCCTTTGGAGTTAAGCAAGGAGATGTACTCTCCCCAACCCTGTTTGCTTTATTTTTGAATGATTTAGCTCCACAAATAAAGTAAACTAGCCTAGACAAAGGTCTGGATGAAATTAATTTGGGCATATTATTATATACGGATGATATTATCTGAGTCTGACCTACAGAATATGTTAAATACACTAAATGGGTGGGCCATAAATGGAGATTGGCTATAAATCAGAGCAAAACACAAATAATGCATTTCAGAGTGAAAAATATGGAAAGAAGCACACCGTTTATTTATTTTGGTTCAACTGCTTTGGAATACGTTGATGCATATAAATATTTAGTTTCATTCTTGACGAATTTATGAGTTTTGATGTCGGAACAGGGGCCCTTGCTGACTCTGCTGGGAGAGCTTTGGGTTCAGCACTTAACAAACTTAAAGTATGTAAGGAGCTTGGTTACTCTACATATACTCAACTGTACCAAGCTTGTGTTTCACCCATTCTGAACTATGCTGCTGGGATGTGGGGCTCCAAAGAGTCCAAAGTAATAAATGCTATACAAAACAGAGCCATTAGGTGCTTTCCGGGGGTGCATAGATTTGCTCTGATCCCAGTGATTCAACGAGACATGGGCTGGGTCCCTGGAACTATTCAACGAAAATGTGAAATGCTGCGATTATGGAATTGATTGATTTAAATGGCAGAGGGTAGAATCAATAAGAAGGTGTGGATGTGGAGCAAATTACATGATTCCCCTTGGACAAAAGAGCTTTCCTTCATCTTTGAAGAAGTGGATATGCTGTATATTTACAGGAATAATTCATGTTGCAATATTAATTTTGTTAAAAACAAGCTTCTTTTTAAGTTTGAAGAGACTTGGTCTAAAAATGTTAAAGCCCAAACTGTAAACGTATATGCGGATCAAGCAGAACTTTGCTCCTGAAACATATGTGGTAGCCCGTTTATCTAGAAACCAAAGACCCCTGGTTGCTCAGCTGAGGACTGGTATTCGCCCTCTAGCCACCCTCAAACTGGTCGATTCAAAGAAAACAGACTGTGTGAGATGTGTGACTTGAATGATACACTGCACATTGTATGATGACTTAAGAGAATGTCTGTTTAATGATATATTACAACGTAATCCAGATATGTCCTATTTTATCAAGTGAGAAAAAGCTGAAATGGTTTTTTAATTTTGATATTTTTGGACTCGTTACTTTCTACTGCACTCTGGTCCTGGTAAGGGATTATTTGATTGTTTGGTGTCTTATAAGCCCATGTGGGCTCGGCATACAATTGTATGCATGATACAATAATAAAAATTTAATTCATTCATTCATTCATATAAAAGTCCCATAAGCGTGGTTCGCACTATATGATCTCATTAAAGCTGAGGTAGGCAGTTTATCTTTGGTGTCATGATGCTCACATCCCATAATAACCTTTCAGCATTTTGTAATTCAGCTGGTCTGAAAGAACTCTAGACTTCTGCTCCTCTCCTCGGCTCTGTATTCAGACTGTGAACTCTGTATTCAGACTCTGTATTCTAACTCTGGTGCTGGCGACTTGACGAGCTGAGCTGCAGGCGACACCGTCAGCCGGCTTGAATCGAGCTGAGACAGACCAGTTTACACCGCTGCAACTTTCCCTGCAACCGTTTGGTCTCGTCGAAAATCTTTGGTGCAAACTGGACTTTAAACAGAGAGCAACAACAAACGAAATAAAATGCAAGCCTCAGCGAAAACAGGGAGGGGAGGGGGCAGGCAAGTTGCTTCCTTAGAAGTGTCATGACAGAGCTTGATTTCCGCGTATTGCCTATCTCAGCTTTAAACAAGAGAGATAAAGATGCACCTTCTAATGTCAAACAAGTAGACAACCATACACAGTCTGCTGTCGCAAACTGAAAGCGCAACCAAAAAAAAGTATTTCTTAACCCTAGCCAGAGCTAATTCAAAATGTCAGTTCTCTGAATTGTATGTGTATAGACAAAAAGCAGAAAATGCAAAGAAAAGACTGTGTTTTAAAAAAACACCCAAGTGGTCAGGTTAGCAGCCTTTTAATTGACAGTTCACCCCCAAATGAAAATTCTCTATTCTCTATTATCTGCTCACACTCATACGGATGGAAGGGTGGGTGAAGTTTTTTAGTCCACAAAACACTGTTGGTGTTTAAGAG
>JAPQLA010000010.1:2725768-2740918 GCA_029822935.1 Naso vlamingii
GATGAGCTCAGTCCATAGCTTCCTTTGTGGCAGATGAGAAACATGTTTATTCAAAAGCAGTCCTGTTGAAATCCCCACAATAAGCGTCTTCATCTGTGGATCCCAACAGGTGAATTGAATCAAATTGTGAGGCCAGTGTCTCTGCAGCCTGCAGCTCCAGCGCAGCACGACAGCCCTACTGTATTTTTACACAACTTTCCCTTTGATAAATAGCCTACCATAATCGTATTTGAAATCCTCAAACATACTGTTTTCAGAAAAAAAAATTGTTGGGAAATAGGTCATAAAAGCAGATGAACGGGGTTTAGTTCGGCCGTATTTGCAAGGACTTGTAATGTGAAGGCATTCCGGAGGTGGTCATGTCCGTAAACAAAGATAAACACTTTCATTGTAGTGCCATGCTAGTAAATATGACTGTATACAGGTCCTTTCTTTGTCTCTTTTTGCCGAGAAATGTGCGCGTGTTGCGGTAAAAATAGGCAACACTCTGAATCTCTAGATGATGCGCAACAGCCGCTGCGCAGGACTCGCACGTGAGATGCGCTGCTCACACCGGTAGTGTGGCTGCTCTAATTTGTTTCTGTGGATGCCAAAATGAAAACCAAGCAGTAATGCCACACATACCCTGTTCACCTAGTATGTGTGAACTAGGGGTCACACTTCTAGTCTTGTGTTTTTTGTTTTTCTTTTAAAATTATCAGTTTAGGAATGGGCACTATTTTAAAAGTTTCGATTTAGTGCCAGTATCGGAAAAACCCAGACAATATCCAATCCTATTCAGGAATATTGTGCTGTCTTTATGCTGAGCACTTGTGCTGGTAAGATCTTTTTGCTCCCAGCTTGACCTTTCAAGAGAACATTTCTGGATTTTCTAAGACTGTCTTGTTAAAGATGCACAATTGTTTCAAGTTTCTCTTGATTACAGAACTGCAGTTTATCTTGATGTTTATTTTAGTCTGACTTGTGACATTAATATGGTGGGAAATTACTTTGATTCTGTGGGTCACGGCTTTTGTGATGACTTGAAAAGCTTTTTTGTTAAGAGTAGTCTGCTCTGTAAAGTTTCCATGTGAGCCTGTGTGCGAGGCATGGTATTGCCTGTGGTTTTACAGAGTCATGGAGTCGGGTAGATAACATTCTGAATGTGAAAATAATGTATGAATCAAGTTGCATTCTTTAATGAGTAGTTCATGGTGAAAAAGGAAAGGCATGAGAGAAAGAGTAGCAGACCCTCTGTGCGACTGTTCTTGACTTGTTTCTATGAGGACTGCAATCTGAGAGACACCACTCTTTAAACTGCACCGCTGAAACCAGCCCTTACTAGGGTGTTTCAAAATCCTTTATGACCCACCATCATATAGTCCAGCAAATCCATCAATATGCAATAAGCTGGTGGTGCTGTTTTTTTTTTACAAGTGCATGTTTTTAATTCTTAGGTGTTAATAATATATGATATTTCACCTTTTTTCCAATGTCAAAAACTTTTCTCAAAATCATCCTCTGGATGAAAGTGAATTTTGTCCCTTGGGGTATTCTCAGCAGTTTCTTGTGTTTTTCTGCCACCCTGCAATACAGTATCCTTGCAAATGTGCATGTGTCTGTGTGTGAATCAGACACACGTGTGAGCATGTCCATTGCCTTAGAAGACCAGGATGCCTGCCAGCAGCACTCAACAGCATCCACTGTCCTAATTAGTCCCTTTATTTGTTTAAATTTTGCTGGACCAAGATGAGGCAGTGAGACGTTCCATGCAATGCTGCAGAAGATGTTTCTGACTAAAGTTCAAATGGGATCCTTACTATTTTCACTATTTTAATCTATTTCGTATTTGAACTACCATTTCCGCAGAATGGTTGGAATATTTGATTTGAAGAAGTTAGCACTGTCCTGAACAGTCATGATCTGAACATCTAGTCTTTGGATGCTAAAGAGAGAATGTCATAACATTTTGTTGTGTGTTTTTGTGTCCAGTGATGTTTAGCCTCTTGGTTTACACAAAGTGCTTAAATGTGGGCCGTCGCAGTGGCTACAGCATCAGGTGCTGGACTGATATTTCTGCCAAGCCTCCTGTTGGTTATTTATCCACATTTTATATAGGCTTTAATTGATTTAAACATTTTTACGTTTATGCGTTCTGACAGTGTGAGTGAGCCCATTGACGTAGCATGGCAACCTGGTACCTTCAGAAATGAGTGTGAGGCTGTGGGTCAGTGCTTTGGCACAATGAATAACAGTCTCAGCAATAGAAGCTTTGTTTCTATCTCTGCTGGCAATGCAGTGCTGCTTCAGGCTCTGTTCCACCAGCACCTCAAGAGACACCAAGGGACTAATCTGCCCCCTTGGAGGCATCTCCACTAGGGCTGCACGATGTATTGTAAATTTATTGTCATTGTGATATTCACATGTGCGATAGACGTATCACAAAAGACTGCTTAAACTGCGATATACAGTTAATTTCACGTGCTATGCATTCAGACGCTGTATTTCATTATATTTAGCCTGTCAGACAAGTTACTGCTAATGCAAATGGTTTGTTTCATACAGCTGCAGCTTAACATTAAAAGCATTTGACTAGCAAAATGTGACTTAAATTTTATTTTGAAGAGACTGTTTTGCGAGTTACAGGAAATACAACATGTTCAGTTAGCTTGGCTAGCTAACTGCTGAATGTGTTTGTAGAGCAAAACAGCTGTCATTTTCAGTATTTGTGGACACCGGATCAATTTAAAATATGTCTGGGAGTAGATTTATACTGTCTGTGAAAGTAATGGAAGAAGAACAGACCCGCTGTATTAATTGCTGCATGTGGCAGGTAACAATCTAACATTATCCTTAAAATCGTTACTTCTCTCTCAGTCAAGTTTTTAACTTCTCTATAAGTATCCAAAATGTTATGAAGTGGTTGCTTTTGCATTTGGCTTTGACAGTTATTCATCCACCATCATACGGTGCGGCTGGTCAACTCTCTGTACTCTCGTCATTAGTGAAATGTCACTGCTTCTCTCACAACTCTGTGCAGCCTCTCAGCTGCTGGTCTCGCGGCAGCTATTGTATGAATAGAGCATCCGTCTGTCCGACAGAAGGATATTTTTATACCGGGGCGCCGGTGGACAAGTAACATTAATGTAATTAGTGTATGCTTGCACCCTTGTGTAAAACCGGGAGCACAGTGGAAAGCCTTCAACCAGCTTACACTGTCATGTAGTATGAGCTGCTGGTCAGTGTTACACACACTTACACTGTCTGGAGTCTGTTAGCACAAATCTAAAGCAGGAAGGCATTAAAACTGTAAACTAGTTTTTTAATTGTATATGTTAAAAAGTTTAAATGTTTATGTGTTAAAAACAAATAAAAACCTAAATGACCAAAATGTTGTTTAATTATCGTGAATCATATCATCATCGCAATATTCAACACCATTATCACATATCGCAAGTTTTCCTGGTATCATGCAGTCTTAATCTCCTCATATGGGCCAGCTTTAGACCTGTAATTGCGTACAGTTGAGAGGTGTGGACCTTTTTGTTTTTGAAACTAGGAAACAATGTAACAACACTGCTGACTTGTAACGTGGTTAGCCTCCATGTTGTGACTTTCCTTTCCAATAATGGTTAGTTCCCACTACTTAGCCTCCAGAGCCCGAATTATGGATTGTTATTCCCTAATTCTGCTGTGATTTTTCCCTTTGGCCTATAAATCAAACAGATGTCAATTTATAAAGTATGAGGCTTCAAAATTGTTTTTTGATGCCCGGCTTTAAAAAACTTTACTTTGAAAGTTAAGTCTTTTTTAATCTACAATAAGTTTCTAGGGGGTCGCACTGCAGGGCAAGAGTCCCCTGACTCGGTGCCCTCCATTGTTGGCTGCCCTCCTGGCTCTCCCTTCTTCCCAGGGGTAGTTTTGAAGTTTGACAGCAACTGAGAGGCACGGCCTGTGCCTAAGCTTCTTCCTTCACCGACTGCTGGCCCTCTTCCTATAAATGGCTCTTTCTTCTGTGACCTGCCATAGATTATTCAGAAAGCAGCGAGCCTCAGAGAGATGCCTATGCCTCCAGGGCCCCCTGCACCTGTCCCTAGCACCATAATGGGGGACGTTTACCGCATGAGGCAGCTCCCTCTGTGGCATCACTTTCCACCACTTTGGCCTTTCTTCTCGTAAGCAGAGGTAGAGTCCGAGAAATTAAAGCACTGGTGGCTCCTAACAATCCATTTACCCTATTCCCTGCCGCAAATAACAGTGACAATTAGAGTTGTTTTGATAGCGATAAAAGTATTGGAAAATGCTACTTTTTTCTTTCTTTCTTTTTTTTTTTTTTTTGATGAGCCAGTCTTTCAAACTCGGAACGTAACCATGTATTACTGGCCCACTAACACAGCAGTTTTGGGTAAAAAAATTTCAGTAAGGGAAGATTGGTGGTAAAATTTATGAAAGCGTGTAATAATAACCACGTGCCTTGTCTCATTTAAGGCACATGACGTAAAATAAAGGATCGGCTTCAGTTGGTGCTCAACCTGATCTGGTCCAAATCACTTTAAAAATGCCTTGATTGGGCCCGACATCCCTAGTAATTGGTAATTGTTACTGTAATAAGGGATGGGCAGTCCAAGCCGAAATGCTAGCCAATAGTCACTACTACAATAGTCCTCACTTTTATGGTATTTTTATCTAATACATAGTGTCTTACCATCTTCAGAAATTGCCTTTTCTATTATTCTCCACTAAAACTCTATGAATCTCAGAAACCGTAAAAGCTAAATTTGCTCAACTAGGCAGATAAGTTGCAAATCTCACTCACTACTCAGGCACCAAAAATCAGAGCAATCTGACCAGATGGTGGTGCTACATTAGCACTTTCATGTTTTGGGCCATAACTCGATAACAGTAAGTGTCCGCAACAAAATTCTTTTTTTCCTTGATTCTGTGGATCCAGACGAATCTATCCATATAAGCCATGCCCCTTTGCACGTGAAAAGATTTTCCGCCATTTTGAAATTTGTCCAAATCAGTTTTTTCATTTTAACTCCTCAAGATTTTGACAAATTTGCAGACCTAGCCAAATAAATCTATTAATTGGATAATGGACTGAAGCAAGTATGAGTAACTTAGCCACCAACTTTAACTTTTGCTAAAATGCGCATTGAGACTAAATTGGCTGTAAATAATTCAGATTTCATCAAAACAACACAACAAATGCTTTTTATTATGCATGTAAGACCCTAAAATACATATTAAGAAAGTTTTTGATGATTTGGGTTCCTAGAGGCTTTAAGTGTAAACAGACAAACAGCCCTAGTGCATATCATTACAAGAAGTTGTGTTGAGATGTGGAGAAAAGTCACTTCTCCTCAGTGGTGAAGAGAGTAGGACTCCTGTCTAGGAGTATGAAGGTCGCTGGTTCAAATCCCAGTGTGTGCAGTTTACATATTAACCATGTGGAAATTTATACATGTGGTGTGCTTTAAATTCCTCTGGAGATCAGATGAAGTCAAAGATTGCCTATTTTGTTAAATTTGGCTGAAATCACGTCAGTTATTTATTCCCCATCATTCAGCTCTATTTGTGCACTCAAACTCCAAGCAAGTCAAGCCTAGCATTAGCTCAGTGGTTAGTCTGCTGCGTTAAAAGCAAGAGGTCATGAGTTCAAGCCTCATCTATCTCATTCTTATAACTCCCTCTGCAGGTCATATGACCTTCAGAAGATTATATGACCATAACCTTCCATTTATGTGTAATCTGAAATTTCTGCTTCGACCCGATCATTGTCACTTGCTGCTATACTTTCAATAGTTTTTTACTCACCAGCATCATTAATATTCTCATCCATTAATGATATTCTTTGACCGAATCGAATCGGGACCCAAAGAAACGAAATCAAATTTAACTGTGAGGTCCTTGACTATACTCAGCCCTATTCCTTTGACTAGTTTATTCTGAACCCGCTCATCACGCGTCGTGCCACACCATGCCACGCAACGCCGCCACGCCCGCCACCACAAGTAAATTCTCAACCTGTGAGAAACACTGGTTAGCTTCCCTAGCAACAGGATGCTTGGGTGTTCGCCAGTCAAATTCCTCCATAAGTTATGTCCTGCCTCTACATCCTGTTTGAAGTTGTTTTGCTCAGAAATACGTCATGACACAGCAGTAAGATACTATGGAAATACTGTTTCAGGGCATCTTTAGTGAAATGGACAACCTCAAATGTCTGGATTTCTTTTAAAGTGGAGTTGCAGTAACCACTCAGCTCATATGATTGTGAAGATTCCCCTCAGAGAAAGTCTGGATTCTTTGTATGTCGTGTGTTTTTACAGAACTCAAAATGGAGAAAAAATTTGATTTCTAATCATCAATCCGTTTTCCTTTTGTTCTTTATTTCAATTCAAAAGATGTTCAAGATGAAGGCGATTTGCTGCCATGACTGACGCCACAGAGCAGTGAAAAGAACAATCAGTCCTGACGTGGCAACATACGAATGGCCCAGGGAAGCCACCAGATTGACACTCAGGTTTTGCATGACCTGCGCCAGAAGTTCCCTGAAGTACCAGAGGGTGTTGTCTCTCAGTGTGTTCTGCAGGTGAGCAAGTTCAAATCTCTGCTTCCAAAGTAAAGCCCTTTAAGTTTTTCACATGTTGGTAAATGAGACAAATGCTTGTCAACTTTCTTATTAATTATGATTATTAACAAATGTAGATGTATCAGAAACTAATCTGGGTGTCATGCTTAGCAAAAGTTGGATCTGGGCGGAAACGCTCCACAGTACGTTTGTTTTGCGATATAATAAAATATGTCAGACTGACAGTAAGACAATATTGTAAATAGTTGCAGAATGAAATATGAGTTATGAGCACTATGAACTGTTGTGTCACAAAATAACCTGTGCACATTGCACTCTTATGCCCACAGCTACAGAGCGATCTCTGTATGTTGGATGATCTGGCTGGATTATTATTTGTATAAACTGATTGCAGGGAGAGAGAGGTGTGCTGTGTGAGCTAGGCTGGCTTTTAACGAGAGCAAGCCGCGCACTTTGCAGTTAATTTAAGCTTGTCTCAGCAGAAATGCTCTATGCTTATAGAGACAAAGGTCAGGCAGGAATCATTTTTAGCTCCATGTCCGTTAGTGTTAGCTTTTGTAATTGTCAGGTCCATTCAAAATGTAAATTGTGTACGTCAGAAATTAGCATGTTCACCTGGGTCTTAGTTTACATTGAAAGCAGAGCTGAGCCAAGGTGAGAAAAACCCATGTCTGCTGCAGATTCAATTTACCTGGATGTAAATGGTGAGTGTACCCACTCCCATTGCACACCAAATCCAGTCTTAGCAGGTTAACGCAGTTTTTTGACCAGTGGAAAAGGGGTTATTTGTAATAATACACCAGGTTAGAGGGTTCTTGTACAATTACAGATAAAATACATCATTAGTTGTCTCATAATTTCTGGCATATCCATGCAAAATTGATATGTTAACATTAATGCTAACATTTTGAAAGTAAATCGAATCATGTTGAGGAATGAGTGGCAATACCCAGCGCTAATTAAGATGTGTCCTGGTTTTATTTTACTTTTAGCACCTCTGTGTCTTGCTAGCTTACTGGCCAAGAAGACCAGGGTAAATAAAACAGGGTAATGCCATAAATTTTGCCGGTTTGTTCTGTGTGTCCTAAATCATAATTATGTCAATAACATAAAACTGTATGTATGTCATTGTAGGAGATGTACTTTTATAGTATTGCTTACAAAGAATGTTATGAACTGATGGTATGGTGTGAAATGGTGTCTTTAAAAACATATGTAACATGGATGTTGCATCTTTGTCTTTTCACCTATCAGGATTCTTCGCTGAAACAATGATTTTGCATTATGAGTTTATTTCCTCTCTTTGTCCTTCAGAACAACAACAATTTAGACGCCTGCTGTGAATACTTGTCCCGGGTCAGTCCAAGCTACTTGTACAGTGAAGAAGAAAACCTCACTTTTTCTGACGACCCCACCTTCACCAGGCTCCGTAATCACATGACCCAGCTGAACCTGGGCCTGCAGTCTCAGAATGTGCATCTGGCCCCAGTTCGGGACGCCCTGAGAATGAATGGCAGCCGGACCTTGGCCCACAGTCTGAGTGACGGGCCCCTCCAGACAGGCCAGGCCCCCAACAGTGACTTCTTTCAGCAAGAGCCTCAGTCAGCCCCAGTGCAGGTGCCCTCTAGCCTCAATGTATTTGGTGTGATGGAGCCCACACGCAAACCACAGCCTCCACAGCACCTTGGACTCTACCCTCTAGGTGTCAAAGGAACGAGTGTCGGCGCCCACCAGACACCACGCTTCAATCCTATAACCGTAACGCTAGCCCCCAATATTCAGACAGGCCGCAACACCCCCACTTCTTTGCACATACATGGTGGGCCACAGTCAGGCCTTAGCAGTCCACAGGGTAACTCTATCTACATAAGACCCTTTGTAAGCCAGTCTGGTACGACACGGCAGAACCAGCAGCAGGGAGGCAGGGCTCAGTACAGCCCCACTTCCCAGCCTCAGCAGCAGATCTACCAGATATCACACCCCTCCTCCCTGTCTAGCTCCTGGTCTGGCCCTCAGCACGCCTCCTCACATACCTCACAGCACCAGACCCAGGGCCACCAGACCTCTCACGTCTACATGCCAATCAGCTCCCCAACAAATCCCCAGGCGCCCTCCATTCTTCCCACTGGTAGCCAGGCCTCTTCATCTGGTGTGTCCTCGTGCTCTTCTTCCTCTTCCTCCTCCTCTGTCATGCCCACTTCCTTGTCTACCATCAGTCAGTACAACATCCAGAACATCTCCACTGGTCCACGGAAGAATCAGATAGAGATCAAACTTGAATCTCCTCAGAGGAGTAACTCCACAACTACAACTGCTGTGCTGCGGACAAGCAGTGGGCCCCGGTCCTCCTCCACCTCGTCCTCCTGTCCATCTTCCTCCTCCTCTTCAACTGGGGTGGCTACTGTCCCCACCACCCCTCTCTCGATTGGAGGCCCAGGTCTGAGCCGCAGCCAGCCCACTGTTTACATATCTGCCAGCCCGCCTACTGCTGCTACCACTCCCTCTGAGGAGGCTGTCGTGGCCTCAGGCGGCTCCCGCTCCCAACCTAAGTTTTACATTTCTGCCAATGCCTCCAGCGATGACGGTGGGGGTAGAAACCCTCCCACAGTCTACATCTCAGCCAACCCTCCCTTGCAGGGGTCCTCAGGGGTCAGGAACATTGGGGGGCAAGTCAGCATGGGCCCTGCCTACATCCACCACCATCCACCAAAATCACGTGCCTCTGTAGGAGGGGCAGGTACAGCTTCTTCTCCCCGTGTGGTGGTGACTCAGCCAAACACCAAATACACTTTTAAAATCACAGTGTCACCAAATAAGCCCCCAGCTGTGTCCCCTGGAGTTGTGTCCCCTACATTTGAGCCCAACAACCTCCTCAGCCTCCCCTCAGACCACCATTTTGTGGAGCCAGACCCCCTTCATCTCTCAGACCCGCTGTCACCTCACAGGGAGAGGCCGAGCGAGCCGCGCAGACTCAGCATGGGCTCTGATGATGCAGCGTACACACAAGGTGAGCAATACCATGTGTCACTTCTTTGATTATAATCTCAGTCTTAATGTATTAATAGACAGACATGCACAAGACTTTTTCACACAAGACCAATCAACTATTAAGCTATTAATAAGCTATTAACATAGAAATGCTTTAATGCGGGCAAAGTTATCACCATTAACTTGGTTCAAGTAGACAAAATGCACAAAATGGTTTAAACTGTGATTACTCCACGGAAATAGGGTTTTAAAAAGTAAATGGTAAATAGACTGTGTTTTTATAGCACCTTTCTAGTCTTTTCAACTACTTAAAATGCTTTTACAACACAAGACAGTATTCACCCATTCACACACTAACAGCAAGGTGGCTTCTTTGCAAAGAGACCACCTGCTCATCAGGAACTCATTCAAACAAATTCTCGCACCAATGGCACAGCCATCGGAGCAATTTGGGGCTCAGTATTTTGCCCAAGGACATGTCAACATGTAGATCAAACCTCCGACCATCTGCTTGGAAGACGACCTGCTCTACCCACTGAGCATTGGCAACTGAGCATTGGCAACAATAAAAAAAAGCCTCCAACACTTCATCTTGATAGAGCTGTTTGCTTTACCATTTATTGATTTTTTATTTTTTAAATTTTTTTTAAATACCAAGTGGCTAAAGAGTACACGGATATGAGGCAAAAAAAGCCATTTTCAGAGTAACGGAATGAATAACATTATACAGGCCTTTTGCAGAGGGTAAATGCTAAATGCTTTTTCTGTTGCACCCTACCAAGATAGTTAAATAACTCTAAAATATACTATGTGAGTGCCTTTCCATAACATTAAGTGCAATATAATTCTTGCAGCAAACTGAGTATACTTGCTATCACTAATGTTCATTAAAGTCACCATGAAATGAAAATCGATTTTTAGGTTATTTAATCAGATATGTGTTGCTCTCATCCCTGCCTATATGACAATATATGGCCCAACAAAGGCCAAAAAGTAGTTTTGCCCCACAGCTTTTACATGCCCCCCCACCCCCCACCCCCACCTGCCCGCTGCCCTTCCCTCCCTCCGTCATATAAATGCTGTCAGTTAACAACCCTCGTGCAGTACCACACGTCGCGGGGATGAGCCGGCGCTCTCTCTCTCTCTCTTTGCCAGCTGTACAGAGCGGCTCAAACATGTATGGCCTCACTCCAAAACCTAGTGGCTCGTCTTCCTCCCTTTCATCCCTGTCTGAGTCACTAAAATCAGCTGGATTTGGTGATAGTTGTGGCGAGAAGTCCTCTAAAGCAGAAAGAAGGCACTCCTCTTGATTGTTTTCCACATTTACGTGCTAGCTGCTTTCAAATTTAAATTTTGTGGGGCTGTAACGCACATGCAGCGCATTTGGCTACTCTTAACAGCAATCATCGGCAACATATTCCACCCTAGCTTATCGTTTTTACAGGAAATGCATAAAATCATGGGAGTAAATGGCACTCTGACATCTCGTTTCATGGGGTCTTTAAGTGTAGAAACACAGCTCTGCATGTCCATCTCCATGAGGTAGATAAAAGCAAAGGTGACTTGCTCAGTGAGGGCTGGTGTGTCAACACCAGTGTGAGTCCTCCACACTAAAAGCTATGTTTGCTCCATTGATCCAGACTATTGGATTCTGTAGTGTGAGTCAAACTTGTCAGAGCACACAACTGTTTCCTTTTTTGGGCTTTTCACTGGCATGTGAGTCATTGCCTGTGGCTTCTGCACTGCAGTGACTACCACGCAGAGGGGTTTCACACCGGGCATGCTGCCTCTGCTTCTGACCCTCATCAGCTCTGTTTCCTCCAACTCTATCTGTTTTGGATTTTAAAAAAATGTAGATTGATACATCAGTTAATCACCACAAGCAGTCAACATTCTCACTTTGTCTGTAGCTGTCACTGTTTTGAAGCAGAATAACATTATTGTATTTGCTGAAGAGCCAGTTCTGACTGGCAAGTGAAAGTTTTTTTTTCAAATTATAGGCTATAATTTGTGTTATATTATTCATTCAGGTAATTCAGTCCGCTCATTTTATTAAAGACTCAACTCAACATTTTATTAATGACCCACTCATTTTATCAAAGACACATTGTCCCAAAACAAGACCCTTTTGATTGTGCAAGCTTTTACATATACGTGCATCTTATGTGTGAACTGTTCTGTGTTGTGAATATTTCAAAAACAACTGAGTGGAAAAAATTAAGAAGATGTTTTATTAGGAGAAATTGGTGTTGCCTTCTGCCAGATCTCAATTCTAGGAAAAGACAGCTGACAGCTCACAAGCGACATGTTTATATAATGGGGTATTAGACAGGTCAGAGTTTGGTTTATTTGATGTGGGGTTGTATGAAGCCCTTATGCCAACTCATCGTCATACCTGCCATAAATAATGGTCAGCTTGCCCTCTTTGTGGAGTAGCAACATGATTCACCAACAAGGAACATAGCATAGTGCTGTTGTAAATGGTACTGATAATATATACATATACGGTGTATATGTGTGTATTATCACATAAGGTGTCCCTTTATGTATATACTATATTTTAAAAATTTGGGGGCTTTACCCCCCCCCCCCCTTGAGTGAATGACAGTTAACTTCGTTAAACTTTCTTAAAGAGACAAGCACCAGACAAAAGTTGATAGCATTCCTGTTTTTGTGAATTTATTCCATGTAGATTGTTTTACCTTCTCAACACAGCAGCACATGAGCTGGATTAATGGCTATACTGCTGCTAAAGTACTGTTGTTCCCACATTGCTTTGTCATGTTGAAGAGTGAGAAGCTCAAGCTGTAAGTAACATTTTATCAGTATCCTAGCTGTGTTTATTTTGTGTCAGTAAAGGGGTTGTGAGTACAGTGAGGTGAGTAAAGACTTAACTGTTCGGTCAGTTGTGTCTAGCTGCTCTATAGGGGTCCAAAATCAAAATCAAAGACCAGAAAATGAGTATAATATGTCTTCTTATACAGTTTGGCTGAAGTATGTTTGTCCCAGTAAGACATTCATCGAATCCAGGGTTTTAATTATTGCTGTGAACCCTTCTTATTCAAATGTCTTTAATAGGACAATTTCCTTGCATAATTGGAGTGTTACTGCATTTTAAATGGCATTCCACTTGCTTTCCCTGTCATATGTAGTGCCTCGAAAAAATGCCCCTTTGAGTGAGGTCTGACCCTTTGGCTTAACTGTTCAAGCCACGTGTGTGCGCAAAGCTGTGTGTGTGAAGCGTGAATAAGCCACACCTTCGGTAGGAACAAGAGAGACAGCCACACGCATAATAGACCGTCGCACTTTGCTGAAATGAAATAAATGCGAATTTAATTGCAGAAATAAAATGTTTTGTGCCCTTTTTTTTGGGGGGGGGGGCGCTCCTCCAAATGAAAGGTAGAGGAAACACCGGTAGCTGACTTCTTTGACTCGTTGAGGTTAGGAGGACTGTTTGCTAAGGAATTGTGGGATTTTGAGTTGAATGTATGGACTTTACGCATATGGGAAACCATAGGAAAAACTACAGCTACCAAGGAGTATAGTGTGGTGCATTGAAAAAAAAGGTTTTCCTCTCACACACACTTTCCTGTTGCACCGGTGCTACCAATGTGAATTCATTCATCACGCAGACAGATTATTTCATAGCATGTCCGACATATATGTCGCACTGTACAGTGTTTTGCATGGTTAAAGAGACTTAAGTGTGAATAAGTTAAGTTATAAAGTTGTAAGCACAGGATAGGCACAATTAATCGGAGTCCCTCGCTGCACCGTTCTGATCCAAACAGCAGTGTCTACCAAATATGCTTCCTACAGAGACGTAACAGTGGGTGCAAAGCCTATGTGATGGTTTGACGGTATATGAAAAATTACTACCCTACCAAAACTTTAAATCTGTATACTGGATGAACTGGTATACCGCCCACAGCACTACTGTCATTTATTGTAGTACTTGAAATGACAAAAAATATTGGGATGGTTTGCCAAGGAGGGAATTTAGCTTTAAACAGTATGTTTCTTGAAATGATACACCTAGATGGTGTTTTAGGCAGTAAAAATTTAAGTACTTGCTCATTATTATACATGAAATTAATAAAATAACAGGATGCTTCTTAGAACTGATCACAAACAGTTTTAAAAATATGATAAATTTGTGTTTATCATAGCTGAACTGCAATAAATGTAAACCACCCCAAGTACTTTAACCAAATCACATATATGTAATCGGTAAATATGCTTATTTGGCAAAATATGACAAATAATAACACCTTAAGTTGCTTTTTTTGCTGTTCACTTTATATTTAAAGTCAGCACTGTTAGGCATTTGGAAAACACCTCATTTACATTTTGAAAACTCACGCTTTTAAACAAGCAGCTATAAGTTTAGTGCATGTACAGTAAAATCTTGTCAAGATCTTCTGTCACATTCACCATTTCCCTGTAATTTGTGAACTGGAATGTGTTGGGTGTAGAAGCAGAGAGAGAGAGAATTGCTTATCACTGAATGTGTGTATAGGATGTGTTACAACTTGTCAACAGATGTGGAAACTATCATAAATTATGAGGCTACATCTACATTGCTGTGTATTAAATCAAAGATGCAGCAGTATTGCTGCGTTTGAGCCTTATATTCTCACTAACCCGGCGTCTTGAAGACTCAAAGACGGAGCATTTCAAAGATGATGGACCACCCACTTTATTTTGAATTCTCCGTCTTGGCGTCTCATTGTAGACAGGCGGAGGAGTTTGGAGCCTCCGGCATGTATACCCTTTGTGATTGTTCGCGCCACAGTTGTGACTATTTTGCGGAAGAAAGCAAACCTGTATGTATCGTGCATGTGTCGACTACCCGGCATTATTTCAGCATGGATAATAAATTACAGCTGTTGTTGACCTTGTCTGTACTAGCAGCTGTTACGCAGCAAAATTCTGCCTTTCATCACGCTACTACTGCTTACATGTGCAGGAGAAAAGATATTATCAGCAAACTGCAATAGTTCCCGTGTTCAGCAGCACCATCAGCCCTACATTAACTGAGACATCTTTATCAATGGAGTTGTGTGACCTGAACGAAAAAGTGCGTCCACATGTGGAGGAAAAGACAACAATGTGGGCACTCGAGGATATTTTCACAAAGGTGACATACACATTGTATTAATGTTATTAAAGTGACGAGGGAAGACTCCAGAAAACCGCCAATGCATTTGGATTATTCTGACAAGTTGTTTTTGTCATCATTGGACAAGTTTATAAGGCTGTCATCATCTTCCTGGAGCCAGTTTAATGTTCCATCAAAACACTGCGTACAGTGCCTGAAGTGATGGAGTTTATCATCGGTGAGTTATGTCTCAATGCCTGGGAGTTACTGACTGCACACACCTCAAAGTAAAACAACAGCTTACTAATTCCATAGACTAGATAACAGAAAGGAGAAACCTTCTTTGAATGAATGGAGCTTACACCGCGCATATGGACAAGGAGTGTCTTTGATTCAAGACTCAGTCTTACAGGGCATCTCCAGTCATAATCAATGTTTGCCTCATAAATCAAGTCACCTATGATCAGTTCATCTCATACCATCCACA
>JAPQLA010000010.1:2741018-2757104 GCA_029822935.1 Naso vlamingii
CCACAGAATGATTTTAAAATATGTCCGGTGCTCATACGTGCACTTTTACTCAGCACTGTATTCTTGAACAAAACTGAGACTTGAGCAGATCATGTATATGAACATTTATGGTTTCGTAATAAATGCTGCAGCAGTTTGCCTGCAGCAATATGCAAACTAGGATAAGTCAAATTTCTTTGTTTTACCACAAAAGTTGATAA
Organism: Naso vlamingii; assembly: GCA_029822935.1. Lineage (NCBI taxonomy): Eukaryota > Metazoa > Chordata > Actinopteri > Acanthuriformes > Acanthuridae > Naso > Naso vlamingii. The sequence continues at coordinate 2,741,219 of JAPQLA010000010.1, forward strand.
AACAGACTTATCTGCTGCAGTGAGGAATCTGATGAGGCTCTTCTGTCTCTTCTTGTGCAAAGTTGTTTTTACATACAGAAAATTATGCTCAGAACTGGTCTGACTAGTGTATGGAGAGATCTGCCTGTGGCTAGGGCTGGACAATTATGGCAAAAATAATTAACACAGTATTTTGATTGATGTTGATATCATGATATCATGACGTCTTTGGCTTTGAGAACATTGTGCGTTTATTGAGCATTACCACTGTTATTTTTCTTTCAAACGCTGTCTTTACTATAAAATACAATTGAACTGAAGAGAAAAATAAATAAATAAAAAAATAAACTAAAATTTAAATTAATCCTAAATTATTAAAACAAAGGTAAATATGTAAATGAGAAATAAATATCAACAACTATATTGCAGTGCACTGTGACAACCTGCTGCAGACAAGTAAACATACAGTATATTCAGTATATATTTTATCATTTTGGGCATTTTGGGGCACATGTTCTTGGTGAGAAAGAAAGTGATGCATCAATAATTTCCTTATGCCTTTAGGTGATGGAGTGATAATGTGGTTGCGTTGTAAAGAGTGTCCATGATTAGAGTGGCAGGAGAAGCAGCCGTGACTGTGTAACATTTTGCAATTGATTGTGGTTTGTTCCAAGTCTGACACACTGAAACTTCTGTTTGGGCTTTGGAGGAGGAGCCAAGCGAATCTGCTGGGAAGGGATTTGATTTACAACACAAGACAGAACGCAAGTGTAACTGGTAGACTCATCATGCAGCACATAATTGTCTCTCAATTATCTTGTTTTTATGATGGTGGAAAGCCAAAATCATAATCAAAACTGAAATTCGATTAATCACCCAGCCCTACCTGTGGCATGCTGTACATGAGAATGTGTCAGTACCATATACTGGATCCTTGGAGAGATAAGATGCAGTTTTTATTTTGTTTCCTGCGTTGATCTGCAGTTTGAAGTTACAAGGACTCCTTCAGTATTTTTTTTATTTATTTCCCTCTTTTTCCCTATGTATCATGTTACATAATGTTGACATTTTTGGAATGCTTTGAAGTTTACCAATCAATTAATGATTTGCAGAGTGAACAGCTGCTGAGAGCAGTGTGTGTGTGTGTGTGTGCGTGCGTGCGTGTGTGCGCGTGCATGTGCGTGCATGTGCGTGTGTTCTCCAGCATTGTTGGTCCATCAGAAGGCCCGCATGGAGAGGCTGTGGCACGAGCTGGAGCTGAAAAAGAAGAAGCTGGAGAAGCTAAAAGAGGAGGTCAACGAGATGGAGAATGACTTGACCAGGAGACGGCTAGAGAGATCCAACTCGGCTTCTCAGATTCCTTCTGTAAGCTTAATTCAGTAACAACGATAGAAAATTAGCCATGTGAACTTGACTTAGATCATATTGTGTACGTATTTTAGACAGTTAAAATAGTGATTGCCGTTTTTTAGGTTTGTTAGATTTGTTTACATGTTCATCTGTTTGACAAATCTTGAATTTGTTAATTAAAACTAAAAGTAAAAAATAAAAAATACTGAATCAAACCAGGATCATTGCAGTTACATATTAGTTTTAACCACTTGATCCCCTGATACCCCTGCAGCCCATCTCTAATTTAACTTTTTGTGCTATTTGTTGTTGAGAAGAGTAATCATTAGCTACAGTGTGATAGAACTAAGTTAGGTCGTTTTTATCAGCAGCCAATACCAGCCAGAATGTAAAGAATTTTAAAGGGTAAATGTCATGTTACCAGTATCTTCAATTTGCAGATCAAGCAATGAAAAAAACAAGACAAAACAAAGTTCTTTATGATTTGATCAGGAGTCAACCTAAATGTGGTAAAGAGTTATCAGAAATGTTCTTTGAACTAACTGCAGACTAATACTTTTCTGGTTGTTACAGTAAAAAACAGCGTATAAATTACAGGTAATTACAGGGTCTTTTTATGATTTTCCTGATGATGTTCCAAATTTTCAAATTGACAGCACTAATTTATTCCCTTCACAGTTCATTCTGCAGCTAGTTCAGGAAAAAAAGAGTGCTAGTTAGAGTTAGAAGAAGCATGAGGTGAATCTATCTTTTTTTAATTTACTTTCTACACAGCTTTATGTGTATGTAACATTTTCAGCTGTGTGTTGAAACTTCTCAGGTTCAGATGAAGTGTGACCCTCAACTTTTAATTGAGTTGGCCATTTTTGTTAGCCATTACAATTTCAGTCAACAGAAGGGGAAAGCTGCTGCAGAAGGTTAATTGGCCCATGTTGCTGAGCTCAGTAGCTCCTTGGCCGTGTTGTTCACTGAGACGGGCCGGCTCCGCAGAGTGGAGCATCTCTCCTCCTGACACGCTTACAGATCTGCTCCAGTGACTCAGAATCAGAATGCTGCTGATGTGTGACAGCTGAGCAACTTCTCCCTTCCTGTCTCATTCTCTTTCAGATTGAGGAAATGAAGCAGTTGCGATGCAAAAACAGGTTACTGCAGATCGACATTGACTGCCTCACCAAAGAAATTGATCTCCTTCAAACAAAAGGTATGATTCTGTCCGTCTCTGTCTAATAATAGTATTTAACATATAAAGGTATTTGGATATTAAAAACAGACACATAGTTTGTGTACATGTTGGCACTGTGTAAAAATAAAATTAACAGTGAAGTCATTGGGTGAGAGAGGTCAGAATTTGATCCAGGGTGTGCAGCTGTAGCACGTCGGTCAGGCCTGTAAGCACACAAGGCCTCTACACACAAGTTGCTGCCATTGTGCTGTTAACTACCAGGTCTTCCTGAATTACATCCTATTGCTGGTTGGGAACGGGATTTATTGCTCCCTTGGCAGCACTTCACTGCTATTAGAAGTCGAGCCACCAACCAACCAGTTTACACAGGTGAAGGAAGGCACATGAATAAATAGTATGCCTCCCTAAATTCACAGGCTTGGTGATACCCGAGACTCCATAACTCGATATGTTGACTACTGTCAGACATATACTGTGACCAACCTGCCAAGTCACAGCCGTTTTGTATTGTATTGATGTTCAAATGGTGAACATTTTTTAAGTTTATAGTCAGTATTGATGGCTATGGATGGAGACTCTAGTGGCACTGTATCCAGAACACCAATCTCTGTTTTAGGGCTGAAGGTTTTGGTTATTGGAGCAATTGACTTTTTAAGCAATTATTCCAGTGATTGAGTATTTGGATAACAAATATTGCGCACACAGAATTTTTTTAAAAATAACATGAATGAAGCTCAGGCTTTAACAATGATTGCAGATTTTTTTTTCTGGGGGTTTAGGAGCATAACTCAGCTAACTTAGGGACACGTAATTATAAGTCAGGTGAACACTACATTGATTTACATTCTCACTACTGGCCAATACATACATACTGATTTAGGCTAATTGCTGTTGCTAACATTAATGTAACCTTGTCTGCTCTGTGGATGGGATGCATAGACTGGACAGAAAGACTGGACTGTGTTGCTGCTTTGATTAAGTTCTATTGAGGTATTAGCTAATTGGCTTTTGCGATAGCTACATTGAATTGTGTTTTTGTTTAATTCAACCTGAAATGCTCCCACATTTTTGACATTTTCTGTGTGTCTCATGGCTGTCTCTTCTTTTTGCCCCTTGATTGTATCAACAGCATAAGCGTGTTGTACAGCAAAAATAATCATTTGTGCAAAAGACATCATGCTCTGCTTTGTATTTTAACTGAGCACTCAGTGCTATAGGACTATACAGCTGAGTGCTATACAGCACTTGAGCTGTATAGTCCTGGACTAAAAAGCAAGTAATTTGCATTGATTCTTTTTAAAAATAGAGTTTTTGAGTAACTTGAGGAATTTTTTCAGCCCTGCTGTTTTGTTTTAGCTACAGCTTTGTTATCACTTTCAGAAAAAAGTGACTTAAAGTGATGGTTGGTCTTCAAAAATCATGACAGTATAAACTATTTTTTTATTTGCAGCTCTTCTATTAAATTTTGTTAGGAGATAAATCTGACCACCTTGATAAAATTTTCAGGGTCACTGCAGTTTATGAATGTGTGACATTCATATTCTTTAATCGGTTTGTTCAAACTTTTACATGATTGTCCTGCTTGTAATGTTTAAAGTGTAAAGTTTGAGTGTTCATATATGTCCGCTTACGGGTGTTGACTTTGTAGCACTGTGAAAAATGTAAATCCAGTATTAAATGGACTATAAACCTGTCGTCCCAATCTTTTTCCATCTGTTAACAGGACCACACTTTAATCCCAGTGCAATCCATAATTTTTACGACAACATTGGGTTCCTTGGTCCTGTCCCACCCAAACCCAAAGGTACTTTATCTATTGGTAAGTTTAGACAAGGTTGCATAACTTCATCAGACACGTTTCTTAGATTTAGATTGATAAATTTGTTTATTGGATGTATTGTATTAGTGAAACTCCAGTAGTGGCTATAAAAATAAGCCATAATAATAACCCCATTATTTGCTAATGCTTGTGCTTAGTCAGATGTTCAGTGTTAGAAATATATTCAGTGTAATATGTGCTATCCACTTCATATTTATTCATTCATATATACTTTTCTTGCGTCTTGTCCTGTCATGTTTTCATACTGTACCTACCAGCTGTGTCAATGGGGTTGCAGGGTAAGATAATAAATAATATCATCATCAGTAAATCTTGTTTACTAAAATACTCTGGATTTGGACTTGAACAGGTCAAACTGTGCAAAACCACAAGTATAACCCCTAAATCTAAATATAAAAGTTACTGTGGGAATCTTTTGTTGTTCTATTTGTGTTTTTATCAGGGTTTTGCTGATATGGATTTTTGCTAATACCAAGATCTTAAAAAAATTTGAGGTCAGTGTGTAAGATTTTATGGAGCGTCTAAAGAGATGGCGGGGGGGCATCTTGTGAGCACAAGAAACTGTCACATGCGCACAAGGTAGTTAGATAGTTGATTGCTAAACTGATAATGAAGGTACAGGAGTCAGTTGTTCCATACCGTAATCTGGGACTTCATTGTTAAGTATTTAAACCTCTGGCTCATTGACAGACATCAGGACTGCAGGCTTACAGACAAGCACACACCAGAGCACACAGAGGCACACATGTTCAATGAATCCAGGAAAAAACGGTGCAGTTCCTAAAACTTACATTAACCGGTGCACACAGCAGACGACACAGAGCATAGTAAAATGGGTCCAGCATAGTAGAATTGGACACAGCAGACAGTGGACAAAAACCAAGTACGCACAGTTTAACCAGTCCAGAAAGTGAACTTGTGCAGCACAAGACAACATAGCCAAACACAACTACTACACAGAACTAATGAATGAAGGCTTAGAGGAGAGGATGAGGAGTAACTGAAAAAAATACTGCACTTATAAATTTATTTATTTATTTTTTATTTAACCTTTATTTTACCAGGTGAGTCTCATTGAGATTTAAAACCTCTTTTGCAAGAGCGACCTGGCTAAAACAATTTCATATACAATTAAGCAAACACATAATACATATACATAAAAAAGTACAATTTACAATTACAAATTACTTAGGGCAGATACAGGGGCCGATGGACCGTAAAAACAGAAATGCTTAGCTAGATCAATCTTTTAAAAGAGATATGAACTGAAAAAATATTTGTTCATTGACAAATTTAGCTAATACATTCATAAACTTCATACGTAAGCTATTAATAGGCTGATAGCGCTATATGTACTGCTCCCCCTCACAGCTGCTGCGAACATTTAAATTAAGTCCAAAGTGTTAAAACTAGTTCACACGTTAATGACGCGTTAACGCAAATTAATTTTAATGCCATTAATTTTTTTACCGTGCAATTAACGTGTGCACGTTCTATCTAGGGCTGGGCAAAAAAATTGATTCATCAATGCATTGCAATTATTTTTCCAAATTAAACCCCAACCCTAATCCTGCTAGCTCACAAATGAGCAGCCAATGTTTGCAGTTAAGTTGCAGTGAGCTCAAAATAGAGTCAACAGCTCAAATCTTTATTACTTTGACCTACTTGAAGTTCATCTCCATCGTCTCTCCATCACAGTTTGTCCTGCAGGTTCAGCTTCACCAACACAACAGTTAGCAAGCTAAACAATTATAGTAGTTTGATTGCTCACCAACATCATTAATATTCCCATCCAGTAATGATGATCTCTGACCAGCTTCAGCGTTTCTGTCCGCAGTCATCATTCAGCACATGGATAATTTGTATATAAGCAACTAAACGTTTCTGAGCACAGTGCTTAATCAAATACAAATCACAGTATTTTTCATTGATTTGGATTCCTGCAATAATAATAAACATACCTTTGCATAAAGAAAACATATTTTTCCACTCTCATGTTGATAAAGAGTGTTGAGAACTAGAAAAATATCCCTCAAAGGTACATTTAGAACTGACAAAGTTCAAAAAAGGGTGTGATTAATTTGCGATTAATCGTGAGTTAACTATGGAAATCATACATCAATCGCAATAAAAAATATATTTTAATTGATTGACAGCACTAGTTAAACCTTTCAAAATTTAAATTTTCTTGTGAAAAGATCAATGTAATCATTTCCAAAATTCAACACATATTTTTATCTAACAAATATTTTGCATCATTCCGTTTTTGTCTATGTTTGGCCTATTATAGAGGCGGTCGAACAGCAGTCGAACTGCACCATGAATCATATTCTTTACAGAAAGTTCATTAAATAATAAAAATAAGATGAAACTCTTGAATATGTTGGAGATCTTCTGCCTCCACTTTCAGCCTCCAAATAAAGAAACAAATGACAATAAAATCCTGTGCACAATATTATTATATAAATATTATATATATTTATAACTGACTTACCACTGATTACTACTTATTTATTTCTGGACTTTTCTTATACCCCCTACCTGCTTTGTAATTAACTCCATCCATCCTCCTCCCTCTCATCCATTCATCTTTGCTCAGCTTCTGGGCCAGACAAGAGAGGATGTAGATATAATGTGACCTCTGAGGTCATGATGGAGCCCTTCACTGGTCTTTCTACTATTCTTCCACTTGGTTGGTATCTCATGTCCTTCCTCTCCTCTTTCTTTCTCTCTCCCTGTGTCATCAACCCTGTATGTTTCTTGCTTTTAATGAACTCCACAGGCTTAATTCTTAATATAGCATATCTTTTAACTACTCGATTCTTAGCCTGACATGAGAATTGATTAAACTAAACTTAGTCAAAGTGATTGTTTTGCTGTATAAATCAAAATGCACAACTATCCATTAATTCAATGTCACAGCATGTTAAGAGACAGTACTAAGTGTGGCATTGCTTTTCTCTGACTTTTCTGTATGATACTATGTCTATACATAATTCCATGGTCTTGCACTGATTAAGAAGCTTTTAGAAAAGTTTTTGTCACTGTCTTATCCAAGTGCTTTTAAATCTTTTAACCTAAAAACTGACTCCAGGTTCTGTTAATTTTAGATAACTGCCAAGTGGGCAGTTATCACGTTGCTGCAGTATATGTAAACACACTGATACAGAAGTGTTCACTTCACCGCAGCTACATATGTAAACCATTATGATGTCTGTGTTTTCAAGGATAAGCGTGCTCAGACCTCCTACTTCTTCTGCTCTTTACAGACTCGGGCAACAAGACACTGAAGCCCATTGCAGGCCAGGAGGAGGACGAGGGGACGCAGTGGAGCTGCACAGCTTGCACCTTCCTTAACCATCCTGCCCTCAACCGCTGTGAACAGTGCGAGTTTCCGCGGCACTTCTGAGCCAATAAGGCTACAATGCGCCATCCCCTCCCCTGATAGAAAAGGGACTTTTTTTCTTTTTTTCCTAGTTTGTATGAAAACTCAGACGGGTCGAAGTCAGCGTGCAGAATTCGGTCTGTTATCCTTGATTTTATTTCTTCTTCTCTCCTCTCTAAGGTTTGTAGAATGCTGTCCACTGAAGGCTTGACTGGATAGTGTTTACAGCTTGTTTTTTTTCTGGCAGAGCTGGCAGTCAGATGATACCTCACCTTAGAGACTTGGATTGCGTGTGTCACCTCCCCCTGTTCTGATTGATGGGTGACACCTTATCCCTGGGGATACCTCGCTGCTCCCACTTACAGTATTACGAGTGTGGCCCTGCAGTTTGAGGGCACACCTACATACACACACAACACAGGTACCAATGTGCCTTTTGCTGATTGTTTTCTTCCCCGGTGGTGGCATGACTGGGTATGGGAACCTTGTTTAGCCACTGCTGTCCATCTGAATGGAAAACTAACAGACTAATAATGGACTTAAAAGTTTGTTTGCTGTTTCAGAAAGGGGGAACCGCCTGTGTTTGACACTTAAATGTGCCACTTGTCCTCCCCCTGAGTTTCCCTTTTCTCTCTTCTCAATCATGAGTAATTAAAAAAAAGGAACTAAGTTGCATGCTTTGTGTACAGGTCACAGAGGCAGAAACTCCCTTTGAGCTTTTTACTGTACATAATTTTAGAAATTGCCTTAAAAGCCTTCTTCCTCACACTATGAATCATTTGTATTTCATGTAAGTATCGCTTTATAGATTATTAACTTCAGTCCTCTTGTTTCCCTCTTTCAAACAAATAAACACCATGCTCCCTTTTTAAGCTTTTTTACTTGATTTCTGTAAGAGTTGAAGCCTTGCAGAAGGGAGGAGGTGAGCAGTAAAAATCCTTGCAGTCATCATGAAGCTACATCTGCCTGGCTCGTTCATCGCTTGTTTAATTGCTGAGTTTCCTGTGTACGATCTGCAGATGCAGCGAAGTGGAAGGCAATGGTGGAGTGTCCTTTTTTTTCCTTCTTTTTTTTTTCTATTCTTTTTTTCCCCCAGGTTGCCAAATATGTCGAGACTGTTGGGGGAGGGAAAGGGTGGAAATACAAAATTACAAACTGCCATCTTATCTGACAACTGGAATGTAACTTAAATGTTGGGGGACAACTTCACCTCAGTGCAGAGAGACACTCATTTTCCAGTACAATCAGGATGTTACTGCAGATTGATGTGAAAGTGCTCCTGGAACAGCTGATTAGCTTCGATGTTTCCATGTTGCTGTGCACCTAAATTGGATTTCTGTGAGGTATCAAAGTGAACATGTTTCTGTTTCTGTAATGTAGGAATATACGTATGGGTCCCGTGCCTTGTATGCAAAATGTCAAAAATGTTACATCTTGAAAGCAGACAAAGCAAAAAGAAAACCTCGTGTTTTTAGCATAATGTAAGCACAACATGACTGTCCACGTTGTATACTCTTATTTTTTTATCTGGCTCATTTCATCCTCGTAAACTTTCACTGATGAGGGTGTTTCTAAAGTTTACTAATTGTAATTAACATACCTTAACTTTTGAGTAGTTACTTTGTTTTTATTTTCCACATTTGTGAAATTTTGTCTTGCATCAGTGCCTTTAGTACTATGAATTTGTATTGGTAAATCTTTTCTTTCACATTAGAATGCCATTTTCAGAACCAAAATTTTATTAATGTTTAAACCCTTTCAAAAGTAGAAGTCTCTTAAGCACTTATGCAATATTTTTTCCTTTTTCCAACTCAAGAAACCAGTTTTCAGCTATACCTGCACCTTGGTGTGAAGAGGCAGTTTATTCATGTGTTATTAAATGAAAAAAAAAAAAGATAATAATTTGGATATCTAAAGTGTTTTTTTTGATTTTAGCTGGGAAAACTGTCTTTGTAACAGATAAGTTATTTGTAAAAATAATTAAAAAAAATCTATTCAGAATGTTTTGGTTTGTCTTTGGTTACAATTAAGATGTTTGTTTATTTACAAGGTTCAAGATTATTTAATGGTAATTTTACAATACAAGGTTGTGAAATGAAATACAGTTGTGTCCTTTTGTTTCCCAAACCATAAAATTGCGTAAATGTAAACATGAAAATTAAAAAGCTGCTTTCTATATTTAGGTTCCAAGGAAAGGGTTATGAAGTCTCACAGTTTAAGGATAAAAGCCCATAGTACAGTCTGGCTGTACATCAGATTTACATATATGTGAATAAGGGTGAACAAAATGTGGCTTGGATGGGTACTTTCTTGTAATATAATTTCGGCTCAGTACAGACCTCTCACCGATGTTACTGATGCTTGATAGGCAGGCACCAATAATGTTGGCGGAAGAAATCACCTGCTTCACAGTCATCTTGTCCTGGGCTGTGCACATCCCATACTAGTTTGTCCATTCTATTGCTCCTCTGTAAAAGTTGACAAGAACTTGGTACCAGAAATTAGCTTAGTTGCAAAGTTTTCTAAAGAATTAAAATGGTAGTTGCTTTATCATTGTCACAGGTGGAAACATGGTTGTATTTCCTGGAACTGGGCAGAGACCTGAGTTGTTTTTTTAGCAAGTAGCAACGTTATAAAAGGAGCTGCAGTCCATTGCATCTCCATGCGCCACTGTTGCCATAACAGCATCTGGTGGGTTTTAGCCAAGGCAGATTTGGACTACCTGCTAATTTTTTTTTGCCAATCTGACCACCGGAGTAATATGGTTAAAGGGCTCTGATAGTGAAGTACCTGTTTGTGATGTTCCACACCACATCAAAAAGGTCTATTTAATGTTAAACCATGAATTTGTCACATGGTGTTAAAAACTGCTACTGGCTTGAACTCTTTTTACCTTTATCAAGACAAAATCTCAAGCAGCAAAAACACTTGCACACTCGTTAGATTGTTTTTGTTTGTGTAGCATTTTTCCCCTTGAAGGAATTTATGTTACTATTTGTAGTAATGGAGGACGTTGCAGTTCTCTGCAGGTCACTGAGGCGCTCAAATGCTATGAAGTCAGAACCAACACAGTAACGGTAACACAATCCGTATTTTTGGGTAATTATATGCTAATCGAAAGATGATTATGAATACGATATTCCATTTCTGCCATATTTTCCAAATAGTCAAATCAAGTCAAGTGAATTTTGTATATAGCATCAGATCACAACAAAGTTGTTTCAAGACGCTTTACATATAGAGAAGGCTAAATTAAAAAATAATTAAAATTCTGGACCCAACAACGGAAAGCAAATAGATCCCTCCAAATCCCACATATTTAAACTTTAAGTTGATTACTGTCAAGTGCACATAGTCTCACTTTGGAAATGATAAATCTGATGTCATCCTATATTTTTCTTTTTGTAGAAAAATCCCATGAAAAGACTAAACAATAACAAAGCCAACAATGAGTTAGGCAGTCTAATACTTTCTACCCTCCCAGCCCTGTATGTGGCACTGAAGTGCTACAGGTTGCTGCCATACCTTATTAAGACATGAATATTAGAATTTTAGCTGCTGTGCAGCGGTAAATCGGGCCGGGCATTTTGAAGAGGAAGAAGATGAAAATAGGAAGACAAATGACAAAGTCGTGTATCTAATTCGCACAACAGAATGCCTGAATAAGCATTAATATGCTCACTCTGCCTCTAGCTCAGACACCAAGGGAGAGAAATTATCTCGCTGAGCTAGCTGCTAGATGTGACACCATAGATTGTTTCACACTGAGGTAGGCAATCACCGGCATTGCATGTAGAGGCAGATTTCAAACTAATGTCAAAAATTTAGTTATCAAGACAAAATTCTAAGAATTTGAGTACTTCATTTGGACAACATAAAGATGTCTTAATTATGCACAAAGACTGATTGGTGACAAAGTGATGTTTAAAGATGCTCGGTTCCCATTGACTGCAATGGTTCATATGAGGACAGAATCCAAAATATTAAAAATCCTGTTTTTGAGATAAAATGCTGAAATTTACCAAACCGTATCTACTATGACATCAAAATTTCTAAATTTTGTCATTTATTTTCATTAAGATTGGAGATTTATTTCGTGAGAATTTGCAGTAGCTGTGTTTATGGTAAAATATTTTGATAATTCAAAAATATGTGAGAATTATTTGTGGAGGACAGTCTGAAGATACTCTGTAGCGAGTTTGATGTAACTTGAGCAAAAAATGTGGGAGGAATTTAGGGTTTAATAAGTTTTTTGAATTTTAAGAAAAACAGAGTGATGGACTTCAGAATTCGTGCCAACTCAAAGTGTATGGACATTTCTCCTCAACAGGGCCGACAGTTTGGTGAAAGCTGCAAAGCGATAGCACTTACGGATGATTTGTAATGAATTTTGCATTTGGTTTAAAGCTTTAAACTGTTGCTGTTGCGCCACCATCAGGACTATTAGCTCACAAAGCTAGTTTAGGAAGTCTGGCATAGGACTGGAACTAATGTGCAAAGTTTTGTGTATTTTCATGCATGGGAAGGCAGATTTCTGAGTAGGAAAAAGAAAAAGAAGAACATGGGCAAATACAAGAGGGTCCTGGCAGGACTGCCTGTCCAGCCGCAAAAAAAGGCTTAGTAATTTTTTTAAAACAGCTGGCCACGGTAAGTTTTAGCAAATAGTGCTTTCTTTGGAAACTGTTTTTAACTGAGTGTTATTACACATCTGATTTCTGTGTGGTTGAATCGAAATAAACTACAGTAGCCCTTATAACTGTAACAAAGAAACGTTGCAGTGTGGCTCAGTTATGCAGTTTTGGTCATGCTAGAGGATAGATTCTATGCATTCGGGAAACATTCTTTCATGCTAGTCCCTCATTGAAAATGCAAAAAGAACTACTGAAGTGCTTTTAACAATAAAAATCACACATTGTTGAAAGTGCCACTCCACTCAGGATGTTGCAGCAGGTATTTAGCCTTGATAAGTGATAGAAATAGTAAACAGCTTTGTCATTACTGATTAAATCGTGACTATGCCAAAAAGTTTTAATCAGCAGGGGCAGCACAGCGTCCACTCTAAATTATAATTGGTGTTAATTAAAAATAGCTTAAAAATTTGTGTCACATATCTTCAAGGACAAATTTATACGCTCATTAGACCAATATACAGCATGATTTAAGGCTTTTATTTCACAGGTAGCACCAAAAACACAAGTCTCTAAAATTTCTTTCAAAAAAGGGTCAACAACATTGTTCACACAAGTACAGAATAGTGCAATAAAGTTCCTCACTTTGAGGCAACATAAGAAAACAACACACGCTGCTTTATTAAAAAAAATTATCAGTGCTACAATAAGTAGCATGTATGGAGCAAGTGCATTGCACTTTTATATTGGGATAAAGAAAAAAATTCAGTCTGCTACATTTTTAAGACTTCCTCAGATCGAGTAACTTCTAATGCTTAAAGGGTAAGTTTGCACAGTGTGATTTGTAATAATACAAATTTATAGTCGTTTTATCATAAACATAGATATGTCTTCTTTTTTCTGTTTCAATTTTTCTTGAGGGATGAGAACTCCAATGTGAACTCAGTTTGAGTAAAAACAGTTCTTTCTAATTTAGAAGGAAAACTGGCTGACCCTGTTACTCTGGATGAGAGAAATCAGTTTGGACATGTCTGAAATGTGTGGATAAGCATTCATCACTTGCTCCACCGTACTTTGAGGGAAGAGGGTGCTCAGTTGGCTCCTCAGGACCTTCCTCTGCTCGCTGGATGGGCTGTTGGTCAGCCTGCCATCAGAGAGGCTGCCCTGCACCCATGGGTCCCTTGGTAAGCTGTGGCTCTGTCGGTTGGAGGGTTGTTTGAAGTACTGTTTCTCTGAAAAAAGGCCAGCACGGTCCCTGTTATGCGGAGGCAGTGCTGGGCAGGAGCTCCATGCTGAGTGGTGGTGGAGGGAGATCCTTGTCAGCTGCTGATCACACTTGCAGTGGCTGCACATGGGTATCCCACAGGACACTGAACCGTCTTGATGAGGGTGGTAACCTCTGACAAGGCATGGCCTCTGTGTGGTTCCACCAGATGATCCTGAGAAAGAGTAGTCGTCGTGGCTCAGACTGCAGCTGTCCACCCCGCTGCTGTAGCTGAAAGGAAGGGGCTCTATTTTGTAGGGCAAATCCTGAATGCAGAGCCTGGACATGGAGCTTTCCATTGAGCTGAAGGCCTCATCCACATCTGGACTCGGGCAATAGTAAAGGCCGATATTCGGCTGGCTTCTGGGGCTGCTGGTGTCACTCTGATAGATGAACTGCTCAGAGGAAGCCCTATGGGACTGATCACCTATGCTAAGAGGCAGAGGGGAGGATCTAGTGTATCTGTGCTCTGGCTGATGAACAGGACAGTGTGTGTTCTGCAGGCTTGCTTTTGGCGAGAAGTTCTTGGCTCTGTCTCTCAGTGCCCTCAGTTCATCGGCCACAGAAAGCTGTGACTGGTTGGTTCGCTCTGGGTGGTAAAACTTGCACTTGACTCCGTAAGTACACTTCTTCCCTGAAAGACAGAATATAAAGGTTATTCATGAGCTCTCCAGCTATAACCATGTCTTTCCTCAAAAAAAAGAAAAAAAACCTGTCAACACAGGATATATCTGTCTCAGTATGCTCTAAGCTTTTCCTCTTCTCTTTTCTCCTCTGCTGTAAACACACTCGGCTTTGCAAACAAATTAGCTGTAAACTCCAGCCTTCTTTATGTTTTTATACTGGAGTCAGTCAAACCTTTAAGGAGCAGCAAATCGTAGAATAAATCATGTCATTCATGACACTCAAAATGGCAGTCCTGTCACGGCCACACCATTAGTCGAAAACAAAAGATTTTAATAACTTTTTATTTCACAGGTCTAAAGAATGTCCACAACCTTTTTGGTGACATTTAGATAAAATCTGTAGGAGGAATTCATTAAAGTGCGACGTGTGTCGAAATTTGGTCATTTCTTGTCACCAGGAGGGGGCGCTATGAGTATTGGCTGGATATCAGCATCTTAAAGGGTTCAGGTCAGGACTCTAATCATACATGTAAAGTTTGATGTATACTGGACAATGTACAGTGAAGTTATAAGCATTTTGTTTTTCTTGGCGAAACGCTCAAAATGGCAGCCTTGCCCACACCATGACTCCAATCTGAAAGATTTTAATAACTTTTGATCTCAAAGGGGTCAAGAGTACACACAGTGATTTTCATGAGAACCCAATAAAATCCCTAGGAGGAGTTTGTTAAAGTACACAACATGTAAATCACCAAAAATGGCTGTTTGATTCAAAATGGCGGACTTCCTGCTGAGCTTAGCCTATGATGTCATGAGACTTTTTTGTAGAGCTGGGTATGATACATATGTCCACCAATTTTTATCCATATACGTTAAAGTGGGCCCCTGGGGTGCAGTTTAGGGGGTGCTAGCGAGCCATTTGGCCCCGCCCACTTGCGAAACAAATGGATTACGTAAATTTGTATCTCAATATTGAGCAATATTTACTTAAGTTATTAAGGTTTCCTAATTACGGCGACATGGCCAAAATGGCAGTCCTGTCACGGCCACACCATTAATCCAAAATTAAAGATTTTAATGACTTTTCATGTCTTTTCATGTCCAGACCATATTTTATGACATTCAGATCAAATTTATAGGAGGAGTTCGTTGAAATGCGGCACATGCCTAATTTTGCTCATTTCCTGTCGCCAGGAGGTGGCACTATGAGTACAGCTGAATGTCAGGATGTGAATGGGTTCAGGGTGGGTCTCTTATTATACATGTAAAGTTTGATGTATACTGGACAATGTACAGTGAAGTTATAAGCATTTTGTTTTTCTTGGCGAAACATTCAAAATGGCGGCCCCACCGTGACTTCAAAACGAAAGATTTTAATAACTTTGATCCCAAAGGGGTCAAGAGCAAACACAGCGATTTTCATGAAAATCCGATAAAATCCCTAGGAGGAGTTAGTTAAATTGCGATGCCTGCAAATCGCCCAAAATTTTGATTTTATTTTGAAACTTCAACTTGAAATAGCGGGCCTCCTGTCAATCTGACAAAAAAGTCAAAGGGCCGGATCTACTAAAGGTTTGCGTGTATAAAAATGTGTGCAAACTCATTGCACACGCAAAAAAATGTACAAACTG
>JAPQLA010000010.1:2779199-2790555 GCA_029822935.1 Naso vlamingii
GTTACAGGAATAATGTTCTTTAACCGTATCAGTAAATCAACTGCTTGCACTCAAGAGGTGTGTGTGTGTGTGTGTGTGTGTGTGTGTGTGTGTTGTTTTCTTGCAGTCATTGAGCTACCTGAACAGAAATCTCATAATATTTCTTTTACAGTATCAGCCAGAGAGGCAGGAGGACAGTCAGCGAACACACACAGCCAGTCGGCACACTGGGCTTGTTGTTTGTTTTAAATACTTAAAGGCTTAAATACTTGAATTTGATTATGCAACAGCTTTAAATAACTGATTGATTGTATGTTGAAATACATGGGTTTTTCCTTTTCTTTTTTCATGGTATCGAAACTGGTATCGAGAATTGTGGAAATTTACTGGTATTGGTATCGACTACTGAATTTTTGGTACAGTGACAACCCAGCAGGATGAATCACTATGAAGTAATGTATTTTGTATGTGACAGAGAAATAAGTTATAAGCCAGTTGTATGGTAGTAATGTCCCCTGAGACCAGTTACCTCTGTTTTCTGCAAGCTAACGTTACACAGCCATTTGCATTAACGTTACATTCTAAGGTGCACTAATAGAGTGTGTGTATATATATATATATATATATATATATATACACACTGTTCTTGCAGAGTATAATTTGTGTGCCTGATGTGCAAAGCACATACAGGAATACACTTGTTGTTCCTCATACTTACCTTTTGTTTTTGTTTTTTTTTCCTCACACCAAATTTCAGTGTGTAACTTGTGCAGCAGCTTTGAGCGCACTACACATAAAACATATATCAAAACGTGTGGAATTATCGGGAATGGTGTGCTTTGACTTTTGGTAACGATTTGTAAAATTGTGCTCGCAAAAATTGTGAAAAACAAAAATAAATAAACAAAAAAAATCCCGTAAGTATGAATGGGAAATCGTAGAAAAACTTCCCCAAAAATTATCAAATGTTCCCCTCTTTGAACTTTTACTGCTTCCACATAGTTTCAGCTACATACTTCATTCAAATTTTAAACAGGACAGAAGACTCTGAACTATCTATCTTGTATTCACATGTTTTTTTTGTTTTTGCTATCTTTTACCGTTTGAGATATTACAATTTTACTTTTATGCCATTTTTGTTCCACTTCAGATTTTACAATGGGTTTATATTGCAAAATCTTCAGCAGGCTAGAGTGGGTGATCTCATAGCTAGAGTGGAGAAGCAGTTAAACGTTATTTAAAAATCTCAGAAACAGCTCCCAATAAATCCCACAACTCTGGCAAAACCACACGTAAAACCATCAGAGAACAGAAGGAAATTTTGTGAGAGTTCTTGCGATATAGGTTTGGAAGCAGTCAGACTTATACTTTAGGATCTACGAGGCTCAGTTCGACAGGAGTTCACCAATTTCTCCCATAGCAGCCATTATGACTGAGGCTTGAAATTTCTGGAAAGGCAGGTGGGACCACTTTGTCCCTCTCACTCAGGCTGCCAGATTTGTAAAGTTATCCTCACAAAAGTTCTATAACTGTGTTCAGCAAGTCCTCGTGGCACTATACATCCAGTCGTTTTGTCGATATGACTCACAGTTTTGCCGAAATACCCACTTGTATGACGTGTACAATCAGGGCGATATCTCTGTCTCTGTAAGTTAGATCCGATATTAAGGTGTCAAGTTACAGTAAAACACAGCTGTTGATTGGCTAATTAAACACACACATGCTTAAATATCTCTGTGAGGACACTCTAAACTGCCATTGGTTTGGCGATCTGGAACAGAGCATCAGGCACACACAAAATTTCTAAGATAAATTTTCTAGTTATTCTTACTATTACACCTTAGGATATTTCAATGATTTGCAGCAACATTGATTGTTATGCATTATTATTTTTTGTGCAATGTCAAATACTCATGTTTAGGCTGTTAAGTGCAAAAAATGTACTTTTTAAAATTGGGCTATCAAAAAATATTCTACATTGATATTATTTTCTGCTTTCAAAGATATTTTCTTAAACCAGCATCAGTCTTAATCAAAAATATCAAATATTCATTAAGTTTAATCATTTTAACACTCTAAATGCTAGGTTGTTGTCACAGAGTCACTGCGTTTTTAGAGGTACCCCTGTCTGCAGCTCGCAGAATGGGGCTGACCTAACCTTTTGAGGGTCAGTCCCGCCCACTATGACTGGATTGGTCAAAATTTCAATTTTGGGGCAGGGATAACCCTCCTTGTGATTGACTGGGACCAGGTTTCAGCAGAGCGTTTGACTGGTTAGCTCCGACGCCAACCACCAGAGGCAAAAAGAGAAAAAAAGGGAGAAAAGAAAACAGAAGGAGAATAAAGGTGAAGGTTTTTTTAGTGGAAGGGGTCACAGCCAATCACAAGGAGGGTTATCCCCGCCTGAAAATTTTAATTTTGAGCAATCCAATCATGGTGGGTGGGCCTAACCGTCAAAAGGTTAGGCCCGCTCCATTCTGCAGGCTGCAGACAGGGGCGCTTGTGTTTTTAGGTGGAGAAAAAAAACCAAAAAATGAATTCTTTTCAATATACTACATGCGAAGTAGATAATTATTATTTATTTTATAACACCCTAGGATATGAAAATGATTTGCAGCAACATTGATTTTTTATGCATAATTATTTTTTGTGCAATGTCAAAAAAAGAGCCTGTATTTTGTCCATATGCCAAATATGGTAAAAATGAGGTGGAAAATAGTAAAAATTACAAAATTTCAAGGAAATGGACAGATTGGCACTCAGAGATAATCTAATGCATGTTTGTTTATGATTTAATGGCTGTGAGATCAAAAATTGCAGTTTTAATGGTTTTTCATAGTGCATTTTTGGCCTTAAACTTCTAAATTGTAACTTTTGAGTCCACACAGTGTATTTTAGACTCACAGCAGGAGATGAGCTGGAAATTCTAAGATCAAACAAAAATACACCATCTAAACCAAAGTTTGTGCCTTATGCATGCACACAGCAAAAATCACCAAAAAATAAAGAATGACAAGTGCCAAAATGGCCCTAAAACCCTGCCTTTTGGGTGTTTGGGGATTTGTGTGTGTGTGTGTGTGTGTGTGTGTGTGTGAAAAAAAATGGAAGACAGTGTTGCAAATGAGAATCAAAGAGAAAAAGCAAAAAACAAAAGAAAATAAACAAAAAAAAACCCAAAACCCACCACTGACCATTCATTGACTATTGACAAGATTTGACAACTAAATTCAACTTAATTAAATTCGTCCTACTTCTCACCATCTCCAGCAGGATTGCCTGAGTCTTTGCTTCTTTTTCCTTCAACCTCTCCTCTAACTCCTCGGCTCCTTTTCCATCCGTATCGTTGATCACTTCATCCGCTCCAATTCTCCCACTCTGCAAAAGGAAATAAACAGCTGTAGTTATTTAGGCAATATACCGTACACCAGTGGTGAAAGGTAGTAACGATGGTCCCCAGTGCAGGCTATTATGACGGGCCCTTGGGCTAATCAGATACAAAGCCATACACACACACTTAGATATGCACACAAAGTTAAGCACATATATAAAGTACCAACCATGTGTTAGATTTGGATACTTAAACGAGAGTTGGATGCTACTTACAATATTTTATTTGCAAAGTACAGAAAGTCAGAGACAAAGTTTTAAGAACCACGGAGAGTGCTGTGACAGTCAAAATTCTGAAACATAACAACTAGCACCTGAGTACAGGGTGCCGTCCATTTTACTGTGGTGCTGAAATGACTGTAAAATTTTTCTGGTATTTTTAGTAAAATTACTTCACATATCGGGGCAACCGCTATCCTCTTCAACATTCAACAAGAAAGCAACAATACTTGTCAACAAACAATGCCATGTCCCCAAAACTGACCACCTCAATCAGCATGCACACAGTTTACCCACAAAAACACACGCCCACAGTGAAACATGTGCCCAGTGGCGACCTGATTCTGATATGATAACAACTTTTTAAACAAGGGCACGGCAACCCAAAGACATCCAAACCCCCACCTTCTTTTTTTTTTTTTTTTGTAAAGATATTTTTTGGGGCTTTTTGTGCCTTTATTTCTTGGACAGGACAGCTGAAGAGCAGACAGGAAACAGGGGAGAGAGAGGGGGAATGACATGCAGCAAAGGGCCACAGGTGGAATCGAACCCGGGTACGCTGCGGCGAGGACATAGCCTCTGTATACGGGGCGCCTGCTCTACCGACTGAGCCACAGCCCCAACATCCAAACCCCTTTACAAAGCACTTGTACTCACCGATTTTAATGGCAAACAGGCCTGCTACAAGCTAGCTGACACATCCCTGGGGGCAGTGGTGTGGCGGCTGAGGGATGCAGAGGCAAACGTGGAGCCTGTCCGCAGACTGGCGAGTGTTTGTAAAAACCCCAAATGTATCTAATTTACGAGCTTTGCCACTTTCTCCTCCTGCTCTCCTCGCTCCTGTCTTTTCTTGAAACCACTTTTGTGCTTGTATGGCATCGACATGACTGCTGTTTTCGCTTGTCAGTTTTGCTTGGCGCGGAGACTTGTCGCCTTGTCACATGATCAAATAAAAACTTAAGATTGGCCAACAACATATACAAATTACCCAGCAATCATTGTTGCATGTGGCTATTGCATGAATACCAAAGAAACTAAGAAAACAACTTGTTCTTTTGAATCATTTTTAATAGTCATCCAGAATTTTTCTAGTATTCTATGTGTACAATAAGTCCATCGTATTATTCGTATTATTGACTTGTTTTCAGTAAAATCAATGAAACCATGATTAAAGTAGACATGCATACATAAAGACCCATATATCAAACTTTTACATCCACAGCATGGCGGTTTGAAATTCTATTGAGATGCATGATGGTGTGACAATCTTTGCTTTCTGAAAGCACGCCTTAGGCTCATACTTGCGGACCACAGTACTCAGGCCCTGATGATCATGCGAGCCCCCGTGCGATTGCACTGCCTGCACTGCCTATACCTATGCCTCAGCTGTATACTGTTCTTGCAGACACTGTACAAACATATATTGCTCATGTTTATTTGACAAGGTAATGTCTGCTTGAAAGGAAACCTTTTGTTTTGTTTCATTAAGGATTTCTCACAGCTTTTCTGAATGGAGTGTGGCACTGAACTTACATCTAACTGCTCTTTGGTGGGCTCAGGTGATCGATCAGGCACTGGCAAGTTATGGGGGTCATCAAAAGGGTCATCAAGGATAACTGTGTGGTTTATCCTGCAGAAAAATAATATTTAATCTGACAATTATATAACTTTATGGCCTGAGGTGCTTCTGAAAAATTATAAATGCATTCTTGGACACACAAACTAGGCTACTATGAGATTTATTACACTGGCAGTTTATCTTTGCTTACCTAATATCCTGAAATGGGACAAAGTCCTTGTCTACAAAGGTCTCATTGATTTTGGCCAAGACATCCATGCCTTCTGTCACTTCTCCAAACACAGTGTGGACTCCATCAAGGTAGTCTAAGTTCTCACCCGTGGTAATAAGGAACTATGGATAGGAATGACATTGATTAAGCACATCATATAACATGTGCAGCAGGAAACCTTCTAATCAGTAAATTAAGATGTGTTTTACGCCAGACATTTTAGTAAAAATCATCAAATGGGCGACCAGTGTGTCTCTCTCACTCTTGTTTTTGAAAAATGGGCTGCTCAAGTGGCCCACAGAGTGACCAACCCTCCTCTCAGGGCTCCTGACGGCCATTCTGATTATGCTTAAAATAACACAACTAGTAAGACCAGAGAGAGAGTGTCCAGGGCTTGATATGACATGATAGAAACTTGCTTAATGTAAAATATTACATACATTGGACCATGTCTCCCTAGGAGTCTGTTAGTTGAATATATGCATTATGTACAGTCAAAACTGCAGCATTTTTGCAAGATGAATTATTAGGGTGAAAGTGGTCCAATCAGTTGGTACAGAGTGTCAGACACTTTGAGAGAGAAATTTAACAACTTGATAGCCATAGGTAGGAATGACTTCATGTGGCACTCTGTGGTGCATGTAGGTGGTCTGATTCTTGCGGTGTATGTTCCTTTTATGTTATTCACCTGAGAACCATGTTGGTCGTTTCCATTGTTTACCATGGACACTGTCCCTTTCTTTCTGTGTTTGATGCGTGGAGTTTTCTCTGCATCAAAATAGCGAGCCTGGTCCCCATAAAGCTTGCTAATTACACAAAAAAGAAAAGTTGTCACAGTATTCAGGTTGCTTTGTCAAAACAAAAGTCAACAGCATAATGAAGATGAATGACCTATAAACAGATTCTCCACCACGTCCCGTCCCAGTGGGATCACCAGTCTGCACAATGAAGTTTCTCTGTAAAAGACAAACAAATTGTTACAGCATGTCTAACACAGTGTCCAATTTCTAAACAGGACTGATAAATTAGGAGATATATTCACCAGAGCCTGTACAAAGGCACGGTTATAAAAGAAGTTGGGGTCATTGTTTGCTTTGTCTGCATACCGTATCCCTAAAGACTCTTGTTTTTACATTTAACATGAATGGGGCAAACACTCAAACAATACTATACAAAACAAATAAGCTTTGGCTTTGAGACTTTACATAGTTCAAAAGCCAGGGATATCAGCACACCATGACCTCACAAGGTAACCTTACTTAGCCATAATCAATCCAAGTATTAGCCTAATGACCAGTTGAAATTACACAGTTAACCTTTTAATAATTAAAGTTTAGCCCAAAAGTAATTTATAGTTCTTTCAGAGAAATTTGAAGGGGACCATTTGGTTTTACCTGCACGTTGTGGATAAGGCAGTAGTTGTAGTGCTTTATTTTGCATAATTTCAGAAAGTTTAAGCAAGCTGCAAAAGAAAACAACACAGAGATCGATGTTAAACCGAGAGTCCCTGCAATTTACCATATTCTTAATAGCACTTTCTTTGGAGTCTACTTAATAAGGGCGTGTTGGTTTGTGCCAGTTTCCTTTTTACTGATAAATTAACTTTTTGTTAATATTACATAAACAAATGAATAGGACACAAGCAAGCTAACAGCTTAGTTAACGTTAGTACCCAATTATTCTACATCTCATCTTGTCAATAGCTTACTGAACTGGCAACCATTTCACGATGCTAGCTTCCACGATGAGGAAAAAACTTAAATTTCTTACTTTTAGGTCGCTCTTCTGTAAACAAATCAATTACAATATCGCCCAGCGTCGTTTCGAGGAGCACCGCCATGCTGACGTTCTTTGTCTTCTTCTGCTTCTTCTTCTTAACGGTCTTCCGCAGTTGGCATCCGTCATGTTGCATCACTGCTTCCCTCTGGTGTTATTCATCCATTGGGTGCTTCTACAGCTGCAGTATTAGGCAGACACAGCCTTTGATTTTGTTCAAGTTTGTGCCTAATAAAAAAAAAAAAAAAAAGGATGATGCCTGCAGTCTCATTCTGTTCTGAGTCTAGTTCATTAGCAGTTGTTTTTATCCATGTTGTAATTAGTTAAATTGGAAAACACTTGCTAGCATTCAGTTTACACATGCCTGTACAACTCTTTGTGAGTATTACTAGCGAGGTAGTTCTTTATGGTGCTGTTTCAAACCAGAGCCTCTTTTCTAGAGCATCTTAAGATTGAGACTATCTTTGTCCTATTTGAACTGCACAGAGCAGATTAGCCTGGTGATAATTTGGGGAAATCAAGCCACCTAGTATGAATCACTGTTGTACATAATTTTGTGTCACATACAAAGGGCATGTCTTTCAGTAAACATAATAATTTGAAACTATCTGAGGTAATAATCCTCTTAAATAGGTCAACATATGCTTCCACACTAAAAAGCATGTACAACAGCATATGAAAGAAATGGCAGGTTACTAATTTATATAGATATGTATAGTGTCACATCTTCATGTCATTTCCTCTAAATGGCAGTCTTTCTTATCACTTCTTATAACAATGGATAAAAACAGCTGCTAAGGAACTCGACTCAGAACAGGAGACTGAAGGCATCGTTCCATTTTTTTATTGGGCACAAACCTGTATAAAATCAAAGGCTGTGTCTGCCTAACACTGCAGCTCCTCCTGATAAAATTCAGACAAATATAACATTTGGACTGAGGAGACTATTAACAGAAGGCTCACTTTTGTAGCTGTGTGTAACTACAATTAATGCACTGCGAAATTATGGACAAACTCGGGAATGAAACGGACTGAAAAGGATTTTATTTGTCACGTGTACAAAGTAAAACATACAGTGAAATGAGGTGGGGCACTCTGTTCAATTTGTGCATACACAGAATACAAAATAATAAATACAAAAGCAATAAAATAGGATGTCCTCTAGAGCAAATTTTGTTCAAGATAAAGGAGATAATTACATACAAACCTACATACAAACATGTTAAGAAAAACAGCTGTAATGCTGAGTGTTTGTTGCAAATGAGTGACTAAAAGAAAATCGTAAAATGAGATGAGAAGATGTGCAGGCAGCAGCTGCACACTCGGGGTGATCTGTCCTACAGCATCACTACAGGAGAAGGGAAAGAGGGATTTTAATCGATCAGCTTAAATCACACACCATTGCTGCAACTTCTAACGTTACACGAACACTCATAGCAGAGGAATTCCTCCTGAAATCACTATCAGGTTACTCTGCTAATCAACTTTACAGTGAGAGCTTAACTTCCACAGTCACCGTTTTTCTTTATTTCAACCTGTGGAGCGAATGCAACTGCACGCGTTTACGTAGCGTAACATGGATAACGTTAGCTTCATAGGCTGACGTCTTCAGCGTTTTCGTCCAAACAAAATCACTACGGCTCTAAAACAATATTCTGTATATATACACGAGCACAGTCTTCCTCATAAGTTGGCATCTCTATCAAGTGTGAATTTAGGGGAAAAAACGACTCACCTTGCGTTACAACCATTGACAGTAACGTTGTATGGTTGCAACCGCTTGTTATGATTCAATCAATAAAATTGTTAAAATTGCTTTGGGTCCGCTCGTTTTGGGGCTGCCGGTGAGGCTGTGACGTACCGGCTGGGCGGAGTTTGCACTCGATTTAAACCGGGCCTTCCCGCCGGTAGGCTCCGGACCTGCACGCTCAGAACCAGCGGCGACGAACCGGCAGGCAGGCGGTTGCAAACAAACAAATAAGACGCACATGGTGGAGCCAGACGACCAACCTAACGGATAAGCAGTCAGTTCAGTTACCAAATGTATAAAAAGAAAGATTTGAGGTCCATGTCCTTTTCTCTTGAGATGCTAAATAAGATTATTTGAAGAATCCACATAAAGCAACCTGGATATTCACGCTTAATGTCGTTTGTGTATCAGGGAGGTTTTGAAACATGTTCATTTGGTTTTGTCTTCAACTGACACAGAACATTATTGAGGTACTCTCATAGTGGTTTCTGAATTTATTCTGTGTTCTCTGAGCTGATTTACTACACGAGTAAATTGACTATTATAACTTGCCACAAATTCCACATCACCAAACCGATCTGTCATGTCGGGGGCGGGGTTGTGCTGTAACCGCCGGCGGCTATTCATGCACTCGATTTCGGCGGTATACTCCGCCCTCGCCGGTCTCCGGCCGTCGCGTGAAAGGGAGGGCACCGGGAACTCAAAAACGAGCAGGCTTCTTCTTCTTCTTCTGCTTCTGCTTCTTCTTTTTCTTCTTCTTCTGTGTTCATTGGCGGTTGGCAATCCAGTTTATGGTGCATTACCGCCACCAACTGGACTGGAGTCCCCCCCACCACCACCACACACACACACACACACACACACACACACACACACAATATCTTCTGACAGCAACATAGTTTAAGACTGAGCAATATAGTTGACATTTGAGTACAGTGTAACCAACACACACACACACACAAAAAAAGTGAAAGCTGTTGAGATTTAAAAAAAAAGAGAGAGAAAGAAGAAAAGAGAAACTTACACTTATGTATAAAATATTTAGCAAGTATTATAAGATTATTGAACAGGTATTCTTACTTTGAGTCCTCCAAAATAACACCAAATCTAACATTATTATAGGTTAAAGTTGACAAAGGCAGATTATTATCCAAAATCCATCTCAGTATTAAACTTAAGATGCATAAATTCTCTGCATGGGTAAATCTCATTCATTGTTTTAAAGTACACTTCTGTAGCTTTAGGTGGTATACAAAATTTTATATAGTTACATCTAATTCTCTCAGAGGTAGAGGCTACAGTCAAGTATCTTTCCAACATATATCTTCTTTTTAAGGGTGAAGGGAAACATTCTTTGGAAAGTATGAATCTTAGAAACTTGTTTTTACTACATTTATCAGCTGAAAATAGGCCGTCTTGAATAGCTAAAGGGTACAATTGAGGTACTGTTTCTTCATTCTTCATCTGTTGTTCCAGACTGGTGTGTAATGGGGAGAAAAGTTATGTTTAAAGATTAACTTCCAATAATGGAGGACCTGCTGGGGAAATTTAGATAATTTGATTGGCAGTTTGCTAATTTCAAAATCACAATTTAGTAAAAATTCCATACCCCCAAAACCCAAAAAGATTTTAGTAGGAAGGTAAAACCAGAAATTTTCATCCTGTTTGATAAATCTTTGCAACCACTTCAGTTTTAGGGAACCATTCATGGGATCAAAATCAATGGCATTCAAATCTCCCTCTTCCAAAGATTTAATAATATCACTCGTTCTAATAATTTTTTTGTTTTTGTTTTTTTCAAATAAAATTAAAATTATTTTGATTAATTAATTTGATTATATTGTCAGGTACATTCACATAGTAGGCTGGGTAAATCAGTCTTGATAGACCTTCCATTTTCGAGAGAAGACTTCTTCCAAATATAGATAGGTCTCTTTGCGACCACGTATTTAAAATGCTTTTACTCTTCTTCAAGATACCCTCAAAGTTAGCTTTCTCTCTATATCTCAGATCCTTGGAGACAGTGATTCCCAGATACTCAACTTCATTTTCAATTAGTATGCCCACAAGAGAAATTAAAGGGTGATCGTGGATCGCCATCAATTGACATTTACTTAAATTTAAGTAGAGACCTGAAGCCTCCAAAAAAAGGGAGATAACATTTAAAGTCTTTGGTATTTGTGCCTCATTCTTTGGGAATAACGTAGTATTGTCAGCTAGTTGACTTATAATTAATTATCAGGCACACACAAAAGACTATGGACCCACAAAGCAGCCGACAGACGATTTCCAAAATCTCACAGGATTTATTACAGTCCAGGTTCAATACACAGGTAAGCAGTCCGTAAGGCAAAGGTATCCAAATCAGTAGGCAGTTGGGAAAACAAAGGCAGAAACAGGTCGGTACACTCACTAGAAAGATCACGGAAGAAATAATGTTGGAACTCTTGCACAC
>JAPQLA010000010.1:2790655-2801993 GCA_029822935.1 Naso vlamingii
CATGGAAACCAGCAACAGTCATCCAACCAGCTGAAACACCACGGAGCTACCACATCAGAACTGGCGATGGACAGATTACAAGGCGCAACCGACGTCATCTAATCAACAACCACACACCTGTCATACAGCAGCCAGAGATCCGTGAGGACGACATTGGAAGAGACACAGAAAATGACCAGCAACAACCTGTGTCTGTGAGTGAGCCAGATCACTCTGGGCCTTATCATACCAGATATGGTCGTGTGATTAAGCCAAGGAAAGCCTTTGACTTATAACTTTGTTATTAAAAAAAAAAAAAGAAAAGAAAAATATGTCATCTAGCTGTGACAGCTGAATATTGCACTTTTTAAATGAAAATTGAATTTGAATATGTGTTTGAATGAAAACTGAATCTGAATATGTGTTTGAATGAAAATGAATGAATTTTAATTTTAAAAAAATGTTCTTGAAAGAACAAGGCAGATTTATTTACAAATGTTTATTGCCATGTTTAGAAATATATATATATGCACTAAATCAACAGGAGAGTGTTAATTAATTTTGAGATATTTAACTCATTTGATGAGAAACTATATTTAACTCATTTGATGAGAAATATGTTTGCACTATGGAACACTTAAGATAGCAGCATACTGTTTTTTTTCTTTTGACGAAATTTGAAATTCACAATTAGCCCAATTACAGTATACTGTGTTATTTAATGTACTACACTCAATGGACCGTCGAAGTGTTTTATTATTTGCTATTTGCGACTTGCATAAGCACAGCTTATTTTTTCTGTTGAAGGGAGATATAATGTTTATATGATGTTCCATGCTTTTATTCTGAAATACCAGCAACCAGCAGTGGAATGTAACGACAAGTATATGTCTATGGTTACTGTTGCCAGGGGACAGAAAAAAATAAAAAGTAGCGGAGCTACAGAGAGCTACAGAGTTGCGGTGAGGCGTCCGGTTTGTCATTCAAGATAGATTATAAACACATCGTGAGTAGTCTATCACAACAAGTAATACCAGAGGGAGGCAGTAATGCAACACGACAGATGCAAACCGCCGTAAAACACCACAGAAGAAGAAGAGGAAACCGTACATACGTTCAATGTTTTTGTTTAAGCTATCTCGCTACTGGTGAAATTTGTCGATTCGAAATGGAAATGCCATGGCTAGTAGTTTGTGCTATGTTTTTCCTTTTTGCCTCAGCAATGTGCACAGAGTCGCTGCCAAAGCAACTCAGTACGGTAAGACCGAACTTAAGTCAACATTTGCTAACCTGATCATGTTGTGAGCATTGCGTTAGCTGTCAACCGTAAGGTATATCCTGACTGGCAGACACTGTGTTCACATCTGTTTGTGTTATCCTGTTTGTGTAACGTCATTTCTAATTTTCGTGCCCGTAGGACATCCTGATAAATGTGACAGCAGGGACATTGGCTGATACTCAGCTCCTCGATTCCAGTAACTTGCAGGTAAAACTACTAATGTTACACGCCTACAAGCCAACTTACTTAGCGAAAAGATCAATTTGCAAAACCTTAATGCTGTTACTCCTTCTTTCAGATAAATTTAAACATGTCGGTGAGTGAAGAACAAGTGCTGGTCAATGATATCCCAGTAGAGCTGTCGGGAGTCACCAGGTTTAACTGTCAAGCACTTCTATGTGAGTCTTCTTCACATTAAGTGGATGTTAACTGGTTATGATTAATCCAAGTATTAAGCCATAATAACGGAAGTCAAAAACAACAGATGTTTGACATTTCACTAGATAAATGACTTAATGCGTAACTCTTAACTAAAGTCGCATTGCTGAGAGTTAAAACCTTAATAACTGGAGAAACACCAGAAGCTTATAAATACATAGAATTGTGTTTTTTTTAGTACACCGCATCAATGGAAGCACTGACTTTGAATCTGGGGACTTGGTTTCCACTGTCACCCGGGTGATGGTAAACCAGAACCAGCTATACAGCGACTCAGAAGAGGTGGTGGCCTTGCAGGTGTTCAGTGAAGTGATAGAGATGGAGGGTAAAAAGGTAAATGTCTCATGGGGAACTTATGGGTCTCTCATAAATCACAATATCAAAATTTTGTGAATGATTCTGAGTAATTGCATGATATAGAGGAAGGAACTGCATTTTGAAGTCTGTCCCAGATGTTTTAAAGAAAAATCAGTGGGACATTTAATGCACATATATTGAAGTACTGACTGTTTTCACTTTGACCACAATAACTGGGAAATAAATAAATAAATAAATCCACAGAACAATGTTTGTGCTTTTGGGGGAATACAGCAAAACTTACAACACTGAAAAGTAATATTAAATCTTCTCCAAGAAAGATAATTCCCTCCCTGTATCAGTGTATAAATTAGTATTTACCTGAAAAAGTTTTGTATTACTTATGGGATACCCCTGGTTAATTTATAAATACTGGGGTGTTGTATTAAATTTCATGAAAAAATTCCAGTTGCTGATAGGCTGTTTGGGAAAATAAATAAATAAATAAAATGCTTTCAAGCATAATGCCCTGATGTAAAGAAAAATATTTGGACAGAATTTCACACCATGTGGGTTGGTATGATTTAGGTCCAGCAGCCTGACATGTGTGAGGTGAAATTACTAATGAGCCCAGATTTCCAGAAACTGGCTCAGTTCACCAACATTTACCCCATCGGACACAGTGACATCTTCAGGGTTCCCAGGGAGAATGATGTTGTCGTCATAGATCCACCAAATCCTAGAAAAGGTATTCAACGTGGTGCTTTTTCTCCCACTATCTAGTATTCTGCAGATAATTGTAGCAGTGCAGTTAAGTGAGTATTCTCATCTATGTCCCACTTTTTAAATCAGCTGAAGAACAGCTTATCTCCCAGACCACCAGCCAGTACCCCCTGAAGCACACAGAGACCACCCAGGAGGAAGTTGCAGCCCCGGGAAGGCTCCCAGAGACTCCCCTCCGTATGGACTTAGACCTGTTGTATGATATCGGATATGGTAATGAATTTGATGACAGACAGCCAACCCAACCAGATCAGAACCAGATGGAAACTTCGCCTAAAGAACTCATATCATCCTACTCTGTAAGTCAAGTGCTGCTTCATTTCAACAAGAAGCTGCCAGTGTTAGGTGTGGTTTGTTATGTAGGAGGAAGAGGAGGACAGTTTTGGAATCCTAAAAAATCTCATTGCTCGGGGGTCACTTGAAATAAAGAGGGAATAAAAAGTCAGCTTAGGGATTCACTAATATAGTACTGTTGACAATGTTAATATCCAGTATTTATGCTTCAGCACAGAGTAGTATTGATAGTCATGTGCTTCACTGTAAAACTGTGCAGATGTTGGACAAAATTAAATTTACAATTTTTACATATGCCTAATTTTACATATGCCCTGAATTGTCATAGTTACAGTAGTGCCCCCAAAAATAAAGTAAAAATTACTTTTCAAAGGAAATTTTATGTAAATGTGGTCTTTCTTGCATTTCCAAAACCTTATTACAGCAGGGCACACTGTTGACAGACAACGGGGGCCCGTTTTAGATGACAGCAAATTGAACAGATCATTAAAACAGTTACAATAACACTGGCTGTCTCTCAAATCACACATCCAAAGATATGAGTGGAAAGTATTGCTCTTGCAAATGCATTCATAACCTTTTTTTTTTTTTTTTTTTTTTGAAACTGCATAAGAATGTAATTTAATCTGCTACTTCAGTGTAAAATCACAACTCTATCACTGACTACCCAGATGCTGTCCAGCCATATACTAGGTTTTCACCTTGTCTGGTTTGATGGTCCTTGCTATGAAAACTTTTTAAAAGTCAGAACTGCTCTTTGTTTTGTTGTCATGATGATGCTAGTTTTATTTGGTTAGGTCAGAGCTGCAAAATATTAAAACAATCTTTGTTCACTACTTGTCAGCCGTTCTTACTGTCTTTTGTGCATAAACTACATGTTATTTAAAGTGAAATTATCATTGATCCTTAATTACTTTGTTGATTCATACAGTTAAGTTTCTATTCTTTCCTTCACGTGTGCCCTCCTCCAACATGTCTTGGAAAATCTTCTGTAATATCCACTACTAATGTTATTGCTAATTTAGCCTTTCACAACCAAGTCATGCTCATGTCTTCATGCACATCTTTTCAGGCCATGTGTCAGTGGGTAGAGGAAGTGAGGGAGCATTTGAGGCACTTCAGCTCAGAGTCATTGCCTCTTTTCTTTTTGGTAATGTGGGTGGTGGTGATTGGCGTTGTTGGATCAGCAGTCATTGTCAAGATCTTGGACATCTTCTTCCCAACTTGTGGACACAAGTGAGTCTGTTCTTGGGGTTTATGAATAAACCAAACATCTGCTGGAATATCCAAAAACTCTACTTTGCGGTGTCTTCAATGACCAGCTGACCATGCTAACCTTTTTTCCACTTTGTTTTTTACAGGAACATTTTTCACGCTGTCACGCTAAAGCAGGAGGAGGAGAAGCACACTCTGTTAGAGAAGATAGAAATAGAAGCAGAGGAAGAGAAGAAAGCATGAGTGAGGATTGACTTAGCTAGCTCTTATTTGTTCTTTAACCTCAGTTACTGTTTAAAGCATGGCTCAGTTTGTCCCTATTTTATATTCAAATTAGTGAACCTATCGGTTTAGTTTTCACTCATGTTCACCTTTTATTGACATTAGTTAAAGAATATGTAGTTTATTAAAGCCAGTAAGTTGTCCATACTCAATGTTTTGGTTTAACGCTAGTTTTTGTGAATCTCTAAAATGCAGTCACATAATCAAATGGCAAAAGTGAGTGATCCAAGTACAGAACTGTGAAGGCACTGAGATCTCTTATATGTTGGTTTACTGGGAAACTAGCAGTGTCTTACCCATCATCTAAACAATCAGCTCCTTATTTTCTTAGAAAATCAAACTCTGAACTCTTGATTGGTCAGAAAAAATTGTAGAAAGCTGCAAAGGTTATTTGTGACCTGGTAAAAAGCAACTAACAAAACATCTCACATCAGGGGTCATATTGTTCTTCATGAAGATCATTTGATATGCCTGAAATCTTTGAAGCTTAGCTTTAAAGGAAATAGTTTATTCTCACTTAGATGAGAAGGTCATTATCACTCATATCAATCCCTGGCCAGCAGCCTTTTATCTTGGCGTAGTGTAGGGCCTGGATAGAGGGAGAAACAGCTAACCTGCATATTTTATCTTCTTTGTCTAAATAAAACAAAAACTGAGGTGTAAAAAACAGTATGTGCCAGATTTCTTGGTTGGGCACAGTGACTTCCTGTAAGCTTGTCTTACTCTAAGGTTGCCAGGCCACCAGCAAAGACAGGACATTGGTGGCCCTTCTATCCAAATCCAGGCCAGGCTGAAAAAAAAAAAAAGTGAGAGAGAAGCTTATTTTGAAATTACCAAGTATTTCTTACAGCCAAAAAGGATGCAAAATCCTAAAAAGATAAAAGGCAGTGTCAACAAATGCAATTAGGGCAGCAAACAAAAGGCCTCATAACAGGTACAAAATGAACCTTGCGGTGAGAGTTTTGTCAAGGTTTTCTTATGGTTTTCTTTGGTTTGCTGTGTGTAGTCACAAAAGGCTAGCAACACATTACAACAGAGGCTTAGGAAAGCAGATATGAGTACTGTAGGTTTAATAAATGAATATGAACACACTGAGCATTTTGGGGTTGCATCCAATAATTTAGAGCCCTTTTGTCAACCAAAATTACCTGTCTGTTCTGTACAGACAGATGTTCACAATTACAGGTCACACTTTTTTTCCCCTCATGCGTTTGTTTGTTTTTAAAATTGTACCCCAACACTGAAAATTAATTTGTGACAGAAGCTCTTAGACAGCAAATTTACTGTAATTTTAATATATTTTTTAACATAAGACGTGCAGTGTCTCCTGTCATCTTTAAAGACAACATGAACACTTGCCATTATATTTGAATCTGCTGTTACATGTAGCTCAGATGAAGCAATAATCTAAAAAGAAAAAAGATGAAGGTTACTGTCTCTAGAAAATGTTGGTACAAGTCTTGCATTTGCATAGTCAGTGACAGCAGTTGTCACCCCACCCCTTAAAGCAACAAAATGTTACTTTGACCGTGACCTGCGGCTAACAATAACCCTGATGCATGTTAATACTGTATGCACAGCAATTTTAATAAAACTAGTCATATTTTAGAGAGAAATTGTCCTCTGTTTTTTTTTTGTTGTTGTTGTTGTTGTTCTATGACTACTCTGTCTGTGCAGCCTTTTATTTATCCAATGCTGCAGCTGCAGCTTCGGTCTGCAGCCCTCCTCCATGTTGCTTTCAGGAACCTCCGTGAATCACAAAGGTTAGGCAGAGCAGTCATGGGACATCCAAGGGAAAACCAGTCATTTTCTCTGTAAAATATGACCTGGTTTTACTGAAACTGTTGTTTTGTGTGATGTATTAACATACATTGTTAAGTTTGGTTTTTCAAAGCTGCAGGTCGTGGACAGAGTTATATATTGTTGCTTTAACTCTGTCAGTAATTTAAAAAAAGGCTCTCTTTGAGCCTGCTGCCAAGTATTGAGGCTCGAATATAGATTTTCTTTTTACACAGTGCCTCAGTGACTAGTTTGGGACTCTTTAGGTAAAAAGGGGGGATAATTTATTTGCTTTAATTGATTTTGTCTTTGGTTTCCTTTTACTAATAAAGAAGAATGTAAGTGAGGTTGTGCATGAACTCATCATATGAGACAAACTACTGTGTTGACTGAACCATTTAAAACACTGTAAATGAGACATGACCATGACTTCAATATGTAAATTATTTTTAAAGGAAAGAATGTGCACTTAGTTAGGAATTTAGGA
Source organism: Naso vlamingii (assembly GCA_029822935.1). Classification (NCBI taxonomy): domain Eukaryota; kingdom Metazoa; phylum Chordata; class Actinopteri; order Acanthuriformes; family Acanthuridae; genus Naso; species Naso vlamingii. The sequence continues at coordinate 2,797,489 of JAPQLA010000010.1, forward strand.
GTGAAAACTGAACTTGAACCTCCATGTTTGTTCCTTTTTTCCTTTGTTGTCATCTCATCATGACTTTTGGCAAATTAAATGATGAACCTTCCATGGATCACTCCCAGCATTTCACGTGGCTATGTGTGATGGACCACGCTGGGGGGTTATTGGTAGTAAAATAGAGTTTAATTAATCCAAAACTTAGCAAGTGTTTCAACACAGCTTTTGTCTTCGTTTAAAATTAATCGTTCCACTTTTAAAATACATCCTTAAAACACCAGCTTGCTTACCTCAGAACATCTGAGTTTGTGATTTTTCTCCCCAGGGTTTAGTTAATCTGCAAAATGCATGATTTACTGCAGTAGCAAAGGGTGCATGTGTAGTTAAGCAAGTGAATACAGTTCACTGTTCCATTACCGAGTTGTACAATGAAACTAGGAGGCAGCATGATGACTCAAAATAGCACAACATGTATTTAGATTAGCCTCAGATTCTAGATTAAAAACTCAGTACAACAAAGTCCTGTTCATGACGCTAAATAGCTTGTGAGGCAAATATGTAAGGCATGAATTCAGATGCATTGCTCAACGAAACAAAAAATATGATGTATTCTTTTTATGTCGGTAGACCCATGTGTTCTTATTTTGACACATTTCTGGGCATAAAGTGTATAAATTACAGCTGGACTGTGAATTTGGATCTAAAATCCTGCTGATTAAAAGCTTTCGTAATGACCATCAAGCTCTTACCTGTTCTAATTATTGTGGTTGTGTGTTCCCAGAGAAACTCTGAAAAGCACTGTTTTCAGATATATGTTTCACAGCAGAGCATTACTCAGGCATACCATTGTATACATGCAGAGTTTTCCACTGGGACATCTAGCTCAAGGATGTTTTTCATTTCTTCTTTGATGTTTAGCCTGGGGGCAAAGAAAACATTTTTCTGCTACATTTAAGGTGCTTCCTTGTGGTCTACTGGCCTTTCTTGTTTGTCAAAAGTCATGTTGCTTATATCACTAAAACCAAATGTAGGTGCCTTCTCACATTTGAAACTGCCAGTATGCCCTACAGAATGTTTCTAACGACGGCCTTAGCTCTGCACATTAATCAGTGTTAACACAGCAACAATATTACAGATTGACAACATCTTAATACTGATGGATTCACGATGTTTAGAGGATAAAAAACACAAACACAAGACTCAAACAACACAACAATAATGCATACTTGAGTCAGGAATTGGTCTCCTTGCAGTGTATGATTCAACAGTGGTTTAGCTTGCCTAAGTCTCTGTTTTTATATGTCCACATAGCATTTTTTTCTGAGCGCCAGCATCTTTTTTCAGTTGTTCTTAATGAAGAGAGAGCATCTGCAGCAGCAGGCAGCTGCATGAAAAAAAAAAAGAAGTGCAGCGCCCAGTGTCTTTTTTTTTAATGCTCTTTAGAAAGGTGCAGGTGACGTCACTGATGTTCTTTTCAACAAGCAGTGGATCGTTGTGGGTGGATTGAATTTCAATAAAAAGTTTGATGACTGGTTACTGAGGGATTTATTGATAAATTGTCAAGTATTGACTAAAAGTGAAGGTCTATCACGTATGATATACACTGCAAAGGTCTTGGATGTCCCACAAGCCATAGTGAAACAAACTGACACTAAACTCTTCAATTTTGTTTTGAATAAAAGACCGCATTATTTAAAGAAATCTGTATTGTGTAATTAATATTGCATCAAACGAAAAGACAAACAAAACATTCCTGAACTTATTTTTGAAAAAGTAGGTGGTATTGACTTTCTTCTACACTGCTGTTTTGATATCTTTAAGGTCTTTGTCAAACAATCTACCATAAACAAGCCTTACCATCTTGGCTAATCATATACAAACACAATTTTTCCCCCTATAAATGTCTGATTTGGAACAACAGAGATATAAGGTTTTATAAATAAAAATGTTTATTGATAGTTGGGTTAAAAATGAGATATTGTGACAGTTACGGAATGAAAATGCGATTCTGTTTAAACAGAATTTCTTCAGAAATATGGAATTTCATTGACTTTAAAAGAATATGCAATTGTCTTTCCTGCAATACGGTAAGATCAGTAAATGAAGGGGAATATCATGTATTGATAATCCTACATTTACTTGTAAACTTCTGTTAGAGAGTATAAGGCTTACAGACAAAAAATGCAGCAACAGTCACATCAGGAGACTTTGCCTGGTATCTACAACTCCTTCTGCTAAATTATTTTGGAATGCTTAATTTAAAAATATTAATTGGAAATCAGTTTGGAATTTCAACAGAAGTACCGTGTCACCAACAAAAAACATGAGGTTTCATTTCGAATTCTACATTTAATTTATCCTGTGAACCAGATACTTAAAAGATGCAGGAATGACAATGATGAAAAACGCACATTTTTGCAATGAATGTGAAACTGTTTATATTTTAATTTTTTGTTTGTTTGTTTACTCATTCTTGCTTTAAGCACCTTATGCATGTTTTTCAAGTTGACATTTTATTTTATTTAATGTTTTTTTCATCTATTTGTGGTCTGTTTTGTTTGTATAGCTGTATGCTAAACATGACTTAATAAAGTTAAAAAAAAAGATTGTTGCATCATTGTTTCAACGAGTAGTAAATCGGTCAGGACTTGAAGATGGAGGAGAAGCTGCTGTTGGCTGGCTCCGAGTAACCGGAGCTGTACGATATGTCCGACAAAAACTATCATAACAGAGAGAGGAAAGCCCATTTGTGTGTTAGTGTTTGTTCATGTCATGCAAGGGCCAAAAAAATTCAAAGAGAAAACAGTAAAAGGAAACGGATCAGTGTCAATCATACAGCTGCCCTTGTGAAGATATTGTTGTCGTGGAGACAAAATGCACATGCAGTTTTTTTTTCCTCTCTGCACACAGCACTTTTTCTCACAGCACACAAGCGCATCATCCCAGCACTGCCAAGCCATCTGCCAGCACTTTTCTGCCCGAAAAAAACACCATGTAGACACTGGCCCTTAAACTCTCTTTCAACACTGGAGACTGTGCCATACTGGTTCCATACTGTGGATCACAACATTAGAATGCCTTTGGGATAGGCATTTGTAGCACTGCATTACAGTGGTTCACTTCCTGCCTCAAAAATAGAAGCTTCTCTGGAAGTATAGGAAACTACTCCTCTTCCTTAGCCCCTCTTCCCTGTGGGGTCCCTCAAGGCTCCATCGTAGGCCCCTTTCTTTTTTTTTGCTGTACATGCTTCCCCTCAGCCAAATCATTAAAAGATACAGCTGCAAGCAGCAATGACAAGGCCAAGCAGTCAAAAAGTCACATAGACATAATGATCCTTCATCCATATGTGAGCAAAGTTACATGACTCTAGGTCAAATGCCTGATCAAAGCTTGCATTTTCAAACTACCTGATAGCTAGCCTGGTTAGCTAACATGGCTAATCACGCTAGCTACCAGGTAGTCTGCCATGTTTGTTTTCTCTAAAACCATTTTCAACCGTGTGAGATTTTGAGTTTTGAGAGTCTAGACTCAGGTTGTTGGTGGACAGAAACTGTTAGTGCATGGTGTGCTGTGTTTGTTATCTCTTTGCACACCACACATAAGAACAAAACTGTTAGATCTGTCATTATTTGTCATCATGTTTGGGTCTCTTACATTTTCAAAATCAGCAAAAATTTTAAAAACTTTTACTGTGTGCCAGGCGTTAGATGAGGATACACGGTTTTCCCCAAGTGCCAGTCAACCAGCATTTCCAGGCAGCTACTCTTTCCCTCCTGATGTCCTCTGTCAGTGGAAATGCTGATTTTTATTGTGAAACTGCTTTATTGTGTTTTTACTAGGTGATTACTCTGGGAATTTTAACGCGTTAATGTTTTGGGGGTTTTTTGACGCAAATTGATTCAGTGCGTGACTTTATTTTGAAGGCAGAATATACTTTCCAGAGCATGCCTGTTTACCTGGGGCAGCCCCCTTGCTGTATTTTTTACTTTTTGTTATTTTTTATATTTTTATCCAAAACTGGTTGCAGAGGTTCCATGGCACTGGCAATCTACAAATTACAACGCACTAAACAACCTGGGTTCAAACAAACCAGAGCAGACAGCAGTGAGTAAGGACAGGCAGGGCCGTGTGGGAACTTGAACGAGTGTGTATCAACTCGATGTAGAAGAGGAGAGACAGGAGAAAGCACAGCTGCTATCGTTAGTGTGGAAAATGAATATTAGGATATTATCAATACGTATACAAACACAATGGTAGTTAAGACGGGGGGCATGAGTTGTTAAGCCTATAAAAGCTTTGGGAAACACTGTTTAAGTTCAGAACCAAATAGAGAAGCATGCCTGTGTCTCGAAGGTAGCAGGTCCAGTTAAATTCCTGCAGCTTTGTAGGAAACAGTGGAAGACTGGTTGTACAGAGCAGTTCAAAAACTTGACTATGTACTCTTACAGTTAAAGGTTGATTATGTAGAATAATTATTAAAAGCTATAATTTTTTAAAAATAATACATCCACAGTGCGTTTAAA
>JAPQLA010000010.1:2836928-2847825 GCA_029822935.1 Naso vlamingii
GGCATGCACACACACTGGAGGAGAGAGCACTCACCTGCACATGCATGTAAACACACACACACACACACACACACACAGAGGCGTCAGCAGTCTATGAAACAAAGTAAAATATTTCTGTTTGCACTTATTTTGATGTTATACACATCCTCTCCCTCAAGTTACCATGTAGCAGATAAAGCTTTCTGTAATGTATCTTAAATGTTAGTGAAGGAAACTTTTGACTCAGTTTGAAAAAAATGTCATTTTTTTCCTGTTTGCATCCTTACTGCATCTTGCCAGGTGCAGCCTACTAGCAGCTCAGCTTACAGGGACCTTTTGTTCTACTCACGTCGGCAGGAAGTGAGAAGAAATCAGTTTGTAGATGCAGCTTTACTGAGTGTGTATGACTCTATGGGAGAATCATGAGGGGAAAATATACAGAGCAGCCCATCACCTTCAAGAGAGGAAGTGCGACAGGAAGGAGAAGTAAAAGAAAAGGAAATGAGCTTGGCAGCGGGTCATTTAGTAGCTAAGGGTTGGAAACACTTTAATCAATGACACTGAGATTAAGTTTATGTTTGTGGTTCTTTAGTTTCAAAAACTTTTTGCACAATAACTCATACAAAAGACAAAGTCAATACTCAAAAAAATGCATTCATGTATTTGTTCGGTCTAATGTGTTTTAGACGGTCAGACACATTAAAGGAAGTTTCCTGTTTTTTCTTTCACAGTTTGGCACTTTACCATCATGCCTTTAGCTTCATGGTGAACGAATGAGTTTGTCCATACCATCAGACGTTAACACAAAGTGCAATTATATAAAAAACACGCAAGGCAGCCAGTTCACGCGGTAGCCTTAGACTTAGTGTGCTTAGCTCTCTCTGGGCGACTTTAAAGTCGATTTTAATAAGCCAGAATCAAAAAACGCCCATCTGGTGTCCTTTCCAGTGCATGTGTGCATGCATAAACACACACACACACACACACACACGCAGTGGGTACTTATCAGTGAGTGCCTGCTGGATCTGCTCTGGCTCTATAATGATAATATTATGCCAAGTGTACTCTGCATGGGGCGGACACTCATCTGTGTGTCTGTATGTGTGATAGGGAGTGTGCATAGTGTGTGACACACAAATATGGATTTCCTAGTTTTAGGAGAAGTGTTGGGAAGGCAGCGGGCATAGCAGCATGCAAAAACAATGACTGACAGTCAAGCAGACAACAATCACCCGACATACTGTACAAAACAGATCCAAAGAAACACGCTCACCCTCAGTCATGTGTGTGGGTGCTGAATCCTCAGAAAAGTTAATCAAGAAAACTACGGGACGGCGCTCCAATAACTTCAGCGTCTTCTTTATCCCCGCACAGACGTTTCAGGCAGAGCCTTCCTCAGCAGCTTCAGGCAAATTCAGCAGTCACACACAGCTGACTTTTATTAATAATCAGTGGGAAGGAACACAATTACAGTAATTCTTGATTGAGTTCCACAGGCTTTAAAGTGTCCGATAATATCAGCCTATGATATACTGTGTACATTATTTTGTGATTATGGTTTGTAAATTCAGGTCTTTTGGAAACTTTTGGTCATACAACACAAATAATTTTGTTGAAATTTCTTTGGGAGCTGCTGCGTCACCCTTCCAGCTGATTAGTAATAAATGTCAGCAGCGTGTAGCTGTAGAGTTTGTTTGAAGCCGCTGAGGAAGGCTCTGCCCGAAACGTCTGTGTGCCAATAAAAGAAGACACTGAAGTTATTGGAGCGCTGTCCTGTAGTTTTCTTGATATTATCAAACAACAGATGAACAGAGCTGACCTCTGCAGGTTGGTCAGTTTGGAAAAGCACAAGGACAACACATGATTCATTCCAAAAGTTTCAACCAAAAAAATTGAAAATAACTCCTCTCCATCAAAACCATGTCCAGCACAGCAAACCCTGATGATAAAAAAGGAGATTGTTTTAAACTCTGCGGGCCTTTTCTCTCTACCTGTTGGAGGAATCTGCTCCCATGGCATTTCTCCACGGAGACTCTCGTCTGTGTGAGCAGCAGAGACACTGACTTTTATAAATTTCACTGTAGCATCTATCACTGTGTGTCCCCAGCCTAATGGCACGCTCTTGGCTCTGTGATACTCATGCTGCCCACTCAGCTTTGTTACTCAAAAACTTACTATATACTCCTTTACACATTTCCTTCAGATTTATTGGGAAAAAAACCCCCAGACCTTTAACTCAGTTTTAACTAAGTATCTTTTAGTGGTCTTGACAAATCAGTTGAGTGAGATGTAGAAATAAAAGTAATATTAACAACTGTTTGGAAACACACAAAAGTAGCTTCAGAAGCAGAGAGCAGCCACGGTGGCTACTATCTTTTTTCATTCTGTTATCTCAAGAAAGCAAAATAATCATCTAATTATAACGAGATAAGGGCTTGTTATCTTGTGTTAACACATCAATTAATCCCATGATAATGAGATGATTATTTCATGATCTCAAGGTAACAGAATGAGAAAAGATAGAAGCCACCATGGCTGCTCTTGGCCTCCATAAAAAACATTGTAAGGCCCTAACTACATTAAATGTAGCTCCGTTCAGTTATAATTATGAGCATTTGTAGTTATACAATGACAAATTTTTAAATGTCCAACTCTGTTTAATGGAAGAGGAAATTAGTGCTACAGTAAATTCCTTTCCAGCACCAAAATATATGTCTTTCCAATCTTTCAGTTGACCTTAGCCAAAGTGTCCCTGTGCTATCCGGTCTTTAAGTCTGATGTAACACCCTTTCGAAATACCATATCCAGGTCCAAGATCTGTCTTTTCAATATGTCGCGCTGCTGTGTCACGTGTTCTTTTAACAGTTCAGAGTAAAAGAATAAAGATCAAACTTTCATTCTGCTGCTTTCCTAGCGATGACAAAGACTGGAGGACATGGTGCAGGTGATAAAGTACGATAAATGAAATGAAAAAAACAAAACAAAACAGCGCTTAGCTTTGGTGAGGGAGTGTCAGGGTTAGCTAGCTTATGTTAACATACATTCACTTACAAGAAACCGACCCTGTTTGGATATCCCTGACAAAGGTTATGCTAACATATTAAACTGTGTTTTTGTTTTAACCGAGGGAACACACAGCTGATACTGTCTACAGCCAGTTGGGATGACAGAACACAGAACAACAACATTTTTATCCCAGACATAATAAAAAGTGTAACTTTTGTGGGAGATATTCACACAAGGTCTGTTTGGTTTAAGTGAATGTGTGCTAACATTAGCTTGCTAACCCTAGCACCCACTTGCTTAAGCTAAAACTTTTCTTTATTCACTTAATGTAGGCTTCTTTATCACCTGCAGCCATGTTCTTGAGTCTTTCTCATCTTTAGGAAAGCAGCAGAATGAAAGTTTGATTGTCATTTTTTTTACTCTCATCTGCTGAAACAACATAGGACACAGCACTGCCAGATATTGAAAAAACAGGGCTTGGACCCGCATATGATATTCTGAAAGGGTGTTACATTAGGCATTAGGACTGGATAGTAACAATTAAACATAAGCCCATGAGCTAATGCTGCATTATGTCAGATGGAGAAAATAGTCTACCTGCATATAAACGGCTGATGTCACACAAATTAAGGATCAAAACCAAGGAAACCAGACTTTAGCATATACACAGAATGTGCATATGGTTGTGACGCATTCATCTTAGCTTAGCTAAATTTGATACTATCCTTTTCCTCTTCATTCGCACACAACACTTGCACTTAGAGCTGTGTGTGTGACGTACATCCAGCGTGCACATGAAGGTGACGTAAGCTTTAGTAATGTTAGGCAATGCTCAGCGGCCCCAGCAGCGCGTCATGCTAAAGCTTTTATGTGCCTCCATGGATTCTTGTCCTGGGAAAATGAGGTTGAGTAGCATCACTGCCAGCATTTAGACGGGCATTTAACACGAACCATTTGGTAGATAAAATGTACTTTGAGACTGAACCTCTCAACCATTTAGATGATGAAATGCACTAAGAGTGGAACAACACATGAGAAAAACTACATGTTTAACAAAGACGTGGGGAAATACTTTACCTTCCAATAACTGGAGATTTGCTACCGTTCATAGTGTTTGTTCTTTCCCATGGTTTCCTGGGCATGTCTGGAGAAAAAGAAACAACAACAAAAACACAGCAGAAATATGAAACTCCTCTTACTATATGACATGCTATCGCTATTAGGCGATGCAAATTCTCCTGTAACCACAATAAAAATACAAATAAACTTCCAAAAACTATAAAACAGCAGATTTGCTGTGATCTCAGGACATGGGATCTGTCCTGTCGCTAATTAATGCTAACTGTTCTCCTCATCATCTGTGTGAGGAAGATGCATATTAATTCCTGTTGTTGTTGATGTTCCCTACTAGTCTTGACACTCTGAGGATTGTCTCCCTCTGACACTCACCTGGTGTGCTACAGGTTGACATTTTAGGGGTTGTGTTGATCTCGCCCTCCTCCTGTTGGACAGACATACAATGTTCAAAGGTCAAAGATGAGTGACACTCAGAGGACGATAATCAGGGATAATGGGTATCTTTTAGACAACAACAGACAGTCAGGAGGAGCCTTTACTTTGGTCTGTGTTTAACCAGTACACAGATTTTGATAGGTCATTTGGAAATAAGGAAGAGACGGGCAGAGCTCGCCCTAATTAGCTTAGCTCAAACACTGGTAGTCAATGGGAAGTTCTAGCATGCCTCCACCTAAAGTCATCAGATAAACTCTCCAACAGCTCTAATGCCCAGTTCACAGGATTTTAGCCCTGATCTTATCGTCTGCGACAGTTTTGGAGATCGTAGCGCTCCAGTGAACGACGGTTAGCATGTGTGAACTGTTCATGGGCACATTCATGAGCTAACCAACAGTGTGACGGAGTGTGCAGGATATCTAGCATGCCAAATATCTGGTCCAATCGCAGCTGTGCGGGTACCATAACAAGGCCAGACTGTCTGCTAAAGAGGAGCTTTTAAAAAAAGCCCAATGTTGGCCCGATGGATGCGATTAGCGTCAAAATTCACACAGCAGCACAAACAGTATCAGCATCAGCTCATGTGCCACACAAAGCAAAAAAAACAGCAGTGCAGTCTAGTGGTAGTATTTAGTAGTAGTTGTTCTCAACCGCTGTGAAACTATCAGAAAGGAATGTTTTATTTCTCGTTACCACCACTCCCTCTTTTTTGAAGCTTGTTTGACCAACTCTCTCTCTCCCTCTCTCTAAGCAGCGACAACAATGCTCATTAGTGCTGACTTTTCAGGTGGTATGTTACAACTTTAACGTTGTACTGGAGCTGTGTCACAATATTTATATTGAGTGAACAGTAAAGAGACCCAAAGACTTTGCAGGCTGTGCAATATGTACAAGACTTAAACGGTCCTGTGTGCTTGTTTATTCACCAGGTTATGTTATTTTTAAACTCAGGTTAGCATTTCATGTCATTTTAGAATCAAATACGTACTGGAGGTAAGTGGCAGGGCACATACACACCAATACACAGCAGAGGAAGAAGAAACACCTAAAGAACTATTCAGAGGAACTCTGGACGGAGGCAAATAACGAAAAGAAAATAAAAAGTTAGCGTATCCCTTTAAGGGCACGCTACAGTATTACTTCTTCTCTCTCCCTCTCTCAGATACTGTTCATATATCTCTATATGTATGTTTATGTTCATCTCATGTTGATGCTGGTTTTTATTTGTGTGTGTGTGTGTGGCCGTTTTTTAACTGACTGTACTGGCCGGGACCTGAGAAACTTAATTCCATTTTCTGCGTGTTTTCTACATGTTGTGGAATGACAACAAAGATCCTTAAATCCTTGAATATAAAAGTTGTGATTACAGACAAGAGTGTGTTACACAACATTCACACAAGACACACAAACTATCACACATAAAGAGCGCTGAGTGACTGAGGACTCATTACAGAAAGACTGTAGTGCAGCCTGGACACACTGACGAAAGCCTACGTGTTGTCACACAGACGAGCTGTTGTGTAAGTCAGAAATGACTTCTGGATTTAATAAATCATATTAATATATCAAAGATATAAAACAAGCCGGGGCGGCTCTGGTGACACTTACTGATCTCTGGTCAGGTTCAGGTGATGAGCCCTTCTCTGCAATTCTTCTCCTGCAACATATGAAGCCCAGGCAAGGTTTCATGGTAAACAATATATTTTTAATTTCATTATCAGGATCACAACTTAGACTATTGTTGTGTTTATTAGTATAAGCAGTGGCAACAAATCTTTGGGTACATTTTCTTTTTTCGTATATTCCAAAGAAAAAAAGAAAAGACCAGTGGAATCTGGTCCAGTGGAATCAGAAATATGTCACCATATATACATATATATTATGCTTGTTAACAGACATGTGGCATGTCTCTACCTCCTGGCCAATAGGGCGCTCATCTCCTCCATAAGCCCTCCTCCTCCAGGCAGAGGTCCATTTCCCCTGGCTTCAGACTTGGCCCCCGCAGCCCCTCCAACCGTGGCTGCTGCTAGAGCTGCGCCTGCATCATCACTCTGTAGGGACACGGGCAACATCTTTGTGAAACACACATGAATGTGAAGGGTTCTTTACAATCCAAAAGAAGTGTTAACCCTATCCTAAGATTAGCACAAGAATCAGAAATGCATTATGGATCTTTTGTGTTCACTTTATTTTCTGATTTAAAGTCAGTGCCTCTGTGTGATTATTTATGAAGATGAAGTGTGAGAGCTGTGTGTGTAAGATTGACAGCAAAACAGAATTGCGTATGAACGAACGCAGCATAGTAATGTTTCCAGTGTTCTATAACTGGTATGGTGCAGGTATGAAGAGCTAATGGAGTGAAGCGGATGTCAAGCCTTCCATTTGTCAGGTAACCAATCAGGCCCTACCCTTGGCACTTTGCGCAGCTTGGCTCCAGCAAGGGCAGCGGCCAGACCTGAGACGGGGCGGTCCTCCACAGGAGAGAAGAGTCCAGCAGGAAGGGGAGGTGCTGGGGGAGGAGGTGGGGCTCCGGCAGGAGGGGGGGGACCTGGTGGTGGAGGGGGAGTCCCGCCTGCAGACAGTGAAGGAGGGAGTGGAGGAGGAGGGGGTGGGGGAGGGTGGCCCGCTGGGGTGGTGGGGGTAGCAGCCGGAGTGGCCGCTGCGGAGGTCACAGTGGAGCCGGGTGGCAGGGGTGGAGGTGGGGGAGGAGTTGGGGTGGTCAACCCCGTGGTCTGCACCACGTCTGATGTGGGGGAAGGGGATAGAGGGTGGGGGATGGGTGAAGACACATGGAGAGAAAAGTAAGTTAAACAAAATACCAGTTTTTAGGGAATGCTTTCAAGGCAAAACCCAGCTGTTCTTACATTCAGAACTGAGCCAGAAATTATGTCATAATTTTTCCTAAATTTGTCTCAGGGTCTGCCTTCCAATTACAAGTCTATGATGAAAAAAATGCATGTAGACCAAATTAGAATTACATCAGGATTATGACACTACCTCGCATATTTTACAGACACGTACATGTGGAATTCACTTCAGCATGGACTGGTTACAGTGGGTTATGTGACCGACCTGCTCAAATCTGAAAAGCCTGTTTCAGCCTGAATACGTCTTTGTCAGGTTGTAACGACAAATTACACCTTTGTTTCTGAATTTGAAGGGTAACAATGGTGGATGTCATTTTAAAATGAAACAGAAAATGGAATAAATAAAAAAGGAATGACAGCATGCTCCATCTCATCACAGCAAGTCTAATGGCATCATCAATATGCAGCTTTAGTGAGCAGTGTTGACTGAGTTCATGGTTAGAAGTAGGGTGTTGGACATGTTTATTATATTAAGAACAACCACAATAACAAACATGAATAGTTAATTAACTGTGCAACCCTAACTGGGAGAAATGCATTCCAATAAAGGAAGCAGAGACTGAACAATCAACACTGAGCATTGAGCTGAGCCTTTTTAGTGCAATGAGACGCGCACATACACACACACACACACACACACACACACACACACACACACACACATACATTTCAACACTAACACAGGAACTTAGGCAGCTGTTTATACCAGTTTCTATTATGACAGACATCCCAATTAATAGCTTAATGATGATTTACAATTTATTAAAAATAAACTAGTCTTCAGACAAAATAACAAGAAGTTGACTTCACATCTAATAAATAGAGTGAAAATAATTATGTTGCTTCCATTTCTCATCCACCATTGATCTCATTATCAAATGAGATCAGTGGTGGATGAGAGGGGGGCAAATAACAAAAAGGAAAGAAGTTGTTGTATCCCTTTAAGACAAATGTAAAGCCCTGTTTCAAAAACTGTGAAAGACTGAATCAGAAACAACTGGGCCTACATTGAAAAAGAAATCATAAAATCATCATTTACTGAAATAGAAAGCTCATGCAGTGCAGATTTTACATTAGATTTTGTTCACATTTCGTGGCGTTTGATATAAAACAAATGCAAAAACCAGGAAAATTGCTGGAGGGCTTTGATAGCAAGGATAATCACCTGCCTTCTATTTAAAATTTCCCATTTAACTTCCCACATTCAGTCCAGTTACATATTTATGAATAAAACCTGAGCTGAAAGGCCATTGAAAAATTTCTTTGGAAAATCAAATGTCCTACAACAACTGGATGGCAACAAGGATTTAAATTACCATTGGACAGTCAGTGACCACTGAGGTCTCAGTCTGAGAGGCCATCTTGTTGTGACCAGATACGAGGAGGCAGCTAACAATGAGTTCAGTGCACAGCGACTAAAGGACACCGTGAACAGTCAAATGAAGGAAGATCAAACGATAAATGATCAGATCAACACAACAGTGACAAAATGCTGAACTTCGTTTGAGAAATGAAATGATTAAAGAAAAAACGACCATGGAAAGAAAAAAGCAGTGGTTAAGTGAAGATGACATCACAGATCAAGATTGACGTGCAGCGCTGAAAGACCTGACACATTTCATATCCAATGAACAGTTAACCAGCCAGACCGTGAAGCAGCAAGCACATGGACATATATGTAGTATGTTAGACTGACAAAGAAGTTAGACAGGTCTGAACAGCAGTGATTGCTACACAAGGAGATCCCATGTTGGTCACCATAGCAGCTGTTTTAATGTCAGGGACTCTCTTTGTACTGTGGCCAGTTCAGTAGCGAGGCAACAGATCCATCAGTGTTCAATACTCCCATATTAGTGTGTGAGTTGAAAGGCAGTGAGAGGTCGAGGGAAGAGAGGCAGTGAGAAAGAGAGACAAGAGTCCGGACTGGAGGCCTTACCCTGGGGCTGGGTTTGACAGGTGGAGCCCCACTGAGGTGGGTGGGGCTCTGGGCCTGTAGCTGTATCTGGCTCCCCCGGCCCCGACAGGCTCAGGCCCATGGGGAGGGAGAGGTGCTCGGCAGAGGCAGTAGTGGTGGCGACAGCAGCGGCAGCAGCAGGGGGTGCTGTGGAGGGAGAGGGCACACCAGGTGCCTGGGATGAGGAGGGGGGAGACGAGACGGACGAGGAAGACGGAGAGGGAGCTATGGGGGAGGGGAGAGGGGGTGGAGTAGGAGGGGGAGGTGGGGTGGGGCAGGCGATGCCGATAGGGGTGTGGCTATGTGGGATGGTTACGGGAGATGGTGCAGGGAACATGGGTGGGCCATTTGGGGAGGGCGAAGGGGGCTTCTGGGTGAGAGGGGAAGGTGTTGCGATGGGGATGAGCGGCCGGGGACCGGCAGCCTTCCCTGGGGGGCTGCTTATCATGACAGGTGGTGAGGGGGGCAGGGGAGTGAAGTTGGATGCTGACCACACCACAGACTTGGGTGGAGGTGGTGGGGCCGGGGCAGGGGCTGGAGCAGTGGGCTGGGCTTGGGGAAAGGCTTGTTGACGCCTCGGTACTGTCGCGTAGTGAGGCAGTACCGGGTGAAAGGCAGAACCGAGTGAGGTGGCGAAGCGGGAGGCCGAATGCCGTAGAGGCGGAGTTGGGGGAGTGGTGGAGGAGGGTGACGGTGTCCCAGGAGCTGGGTAGTTGGGAGTGGAGGCTGATACCGGTGTGGATGATGTCCTACTGTACTCCTGAGGTGTGGGAGTGAACAGGGTGCTTTCAAAGGCTAAATCCACAGCACGCCAAAGGACAAACCAAGGACAGGACAGGACAGAGGGGAAGGAGCGACGCGAGGCAAGAAAAAAGTCGGAAGGAAGCAGCCGTCATGCACACAGAAGGGAAAGACAGCAGGTCAGGAAAGAGAGAAGGAAGTAGGGAGGGAGGAGAAAAGAGAAGGGGGCAGATGAAGCAGGAAAAAAACAGCACCGAGATATACCAAAGTTCTGTTCCTGGTTCTGTGTATTTTCTTAGGCTGAGCCGATGCTACCAGCGGACATGTTAGTGGACATGTGTTAGCACCGTAGACAGAGCCAGATACACAAGGCTTTCAGCATTTTGATTGTGAGAGAAGAGGGAAAAAATAGACTGAGAAGGAAAATTCAGAAGAGGGAGAGAATACAATGTAGCACACAGCCACAGAATAGTAGTTAAAAGGTTGGAAGTCATCACCAATGTCATTAACACTGTTCAATCTGCAGAGGGACGTAAAGTCATCAAGAGAATCTGACCAAACCTCTGACTTTTACCCAGTGGCAGACAGAGAGTGCATGGTGAAAGCTCAATTTACAGGGAACCAATCTAAACACTATACAATTAATGTTTGCTTAATGATTTTAACTTAAGTTAAAGCAAAAAAGTTGTGTATACGACTTTAGATCAACTTATTTTAAATGGATATGTCTTTTCTCTTTGTTATTTGCCTCCCTCCTGAGCTCCAGACAAGAAGATAGATCCCATTCTTTTGACTGTGTGTGCAGTAACAAGGAAGAGACGGGCAGAGCTCGCCCACC
>JAPQLA010000010.1:2898703-2918877 GCA_029822935.1 Naso vlamingii
ACTTCCCATTGACTACCAGTGTTTGAGCTAAGCTAATTAGCAGTGGGCGAGCTCTGCCCGTCTCTTCCTTGTTACTGAACCAGACGTACACAAGAGAGTTACACTGGTAAGAACTGCTTTACATTGTTAAGGACTTAAAAACTGTTATGAAATGCTAAAATAAAACTGCAATTAACTACTGAAAATTTTTATGAAATTAAACGTTTGATGGTCCTCGTTTAAAGTTGGGCGTAACCAGGGGTGTGGCCACTTAAAGCTGTTAGCTGTCACTAGTAGCCATGTGCATCTTCTCCAGCTTCACCATACAAATATGGTCATTACTGGCTCCAAAAACCAAGATGGTGACGCCCCTAATGCCGAGCTCCAGGTTTTTTTTTAACAGTTACCCATAATCCAATGGGTGACATTGTGGTGGCTCTTTCCACCATTTAATGTACTGTCTATGAGCCCGGCAGACAACAGCTGGTCACCGCACACTGTAAGACAGCAACCAACGTCCCACACTCCTTCACTGGACGCCCCATCGCCTTCCCTTTCAACCTCGCTGCCTTTTTATAGGAACTGAAAACTGAGTTGGCACCTTTGCAGCCCGGCCATACATGGGCGAAGGTCTGTGTGCTGTGAAAGAGGAAGAAACAGAGGATGAGTGTGAGGAAGAGGAGCAGGAGAACACAGTGAACACATCCATCATCCATTCATAAACAGCTGTTTGTCTGCATAGAGTTCACCTACTTCCTACTTTACTGACACACACACACACACAAACTCTCTCTCTATGACACACATGTGCAAGCATGTGTGCGTTAGTGTACACACATTTTACCTATCATCTTATCTATCTGTATTTTTGTTTGTTTGTTTGTGTTTCTCAGTGTTGTGTTTGTTTATGTCGAGATGTTGTGCCTTGGTGGGAGGGACTACGAAGGGAAGGGGAAGGACTGAGGTTGATACGTCATGCTGATTTTTATCACCTCGTTACAATGTGAAAAGAAAAGGAGCAATAAAAATGAAACAAAAGCCAAAACAGGGTCTCAAATAGGCCAACAGTCAGTGAGCGTTGAACTATCGTTGGCAGGAACAAAGAGGGCAGGTTCAGTCCCTGATGTGCTCTGAGAGGCTGCAGTGTGACTGCACTCATAACACATCTAAGTTTTTCCGAGCTGAAGATATTATTTGACTGCAGCAATAAGGAAGTGACTTTTTGCAGGGATGGCAGGAGTCTTTCCTTCTCTAAATACTTTAAATTTTGTTCATTGAAAAGTGCATAAAGTAAACTAGTTTACAACGATGCACAGTCTCCACTAGTGGTTTTATTAGACATTCAGTTAAAGCTGGAGTCAGCAGCATTCTTTTGCTGCCGTTTGTAAACACAACATTCAAACTGGCCCCTCCTCCCGGCTCAACGCACCTGAAGTTTTGTAACTTAGCGTGTACTACATGTACTGCTATACCGCTTACCTAACTTTCCACAGCAAGCTACATAGCAATATTATGTTTGTTTAATGGAGAAGTCAATAATTTAGCAAGCTAACAAGCTAACCGCGAGTGTTTAGCACCTACCTGTCCATCACAAAGCAGCCCAACTCTGCATGGCTCCTCCCAGCCTCTCCTTCAGTGCTCCAAAACGGCTGAAAGCCAAACCGAGACTCACTCTCGCTCTGGAACAAGTTTTATCCGCTTGCTCACTACAGCTGTATTTCCTTTTCTTTGCTCTGCGTCCACATTTGTAACTTTCTCCGGTCTGGACGGCGTCCAGTAGCTGTGCTTCGCTGCTCTCAACCTCACCTGTGTGCTGTTATTGGCTGGGGAAACGCACCCCCTCCCCACCCATTTTCGTCCCAAGCAGGTCCTGAGTCAGCCAGAACATCAAAATACAGGCAGAGGGTGTGTGTCTCCACACACAGTCACCAACACACACACACTTACACACACACAAAAACACACACAACACACACACATACAGAGGCCCAGCAGTGATGATTGAGCAGCAAAACACTTCTGTACATGTCTATATTTTAGTTTTTAGTAAAATCCTCCTTTAACTATTCTGTGAAACCCAGAACACAGACACTGACACACCTACACACCTATACACTCTCACACACACACACACACACACACACAGTACGACATGGTGAATCTTTTTTTTTTTTTTTTAGTATTTGTTTTGGGCTTTTTGTGCCTTTATCAGAGGACAGGACAGCTGAAGAGTGGACAGGAAACAGGGGAGAGAGGGGGAATGACATGCAGCAAAGGACCACAGGTGGAATCGAACCCGGGTCCGCTGTGGCGAGGACAAAGCCTCTGTATAAAGGGCGCCTGCTCTGCTGACTGCGCCACAGGGCGCCCCACAATATGGTGAATCTGTGAGGAAATAAACCCTCAGCTCGTCTGAGTCATCCACTCCACCAGATGGAGCAAGAGCAGGACAGGGCCGCTGTGAGGCAAGAGAGCAGCAAAAACACCTGAGGTGTGGCAAAAGAGCCCTCACCACCGGTGCCTATGTAAAGCCCAGCAAAGCCCATAGTGTGTGTGTGTGTGTGTGTGTGTGTGTGTGACAGGCCCTCCTCCAGCCAGATGAACAGCCAGAGCATCTTTCAGAAGCTCCGTTCCTGTGTGCAAAGGTCACCATATGTCCGACAGCTTGAACAGGATTCAGCGACGAGTTAAACTTGTCATTTATATTTGGCACAGCGTTTTATCAGTCACAGCACCCGTGCTCTGATACTGCGAGTAGAAATAACAATCTACTACATTTAGTGACCAATGAGATCCAGGATGAGCCAGGATCCAGAAACACTGAGAAGGAAAAAAGAAATGTCATCACACAGACATTTCATTGATGCCTGACAGTAACACGGGACTTTTGGCCAAAACATATAAAACACACATTAGCTCTGACACCCAGTTACACTTATGTAAATGGTAAACTGTATTGATACAGCAGCAGACCACTCAAAGCACTTTACAACACCAGTCGGCATTCACACACTAACACATTAACAGCATGGTGGCGTCTCTACAAAAGAGTCTGGGCTCAAACTTCTGACAGGTAGATGACCCGTTCCACCTCCTGAGCCACCGCTGCCCGCCGTGTAACATCCTCAGCAGTCTCATACACCTGAGTGGCTTTTCCCCATAAAATGCAAATGAAAAACAAGCACAAATTCAGCACAGTTGCAATCAGCAGCTAAAAATGCTACTGTCATCTTTGGCATCACACGTTGAAAACGAAAGTGAAAACAAATTACTGTCTGCAACGATGCCTCTCACAAGAGTCTAACATCTACGACAAATGGTTGATGAGTTATGGCAGAGGCGGGGCTAAACTATAGGGGTGGGGCAAACCATGACTAATGTGAGTGTGCAGCGAGCAATGAATCTTATGATATGCTGGGCCGCGAATACTCCACCGGGTGGATCCTTCGAAGGAGCCGATGAATTAGGACTTTGTTGTGTTGCTGCGACAATGGGCATGAAAACAAACACACACCTTCACACACACACATTTGACCTCCATGCCAAATTTAGCCTCCTGGGCCAAAAACTGAGGCGTCAAAGAGTGGGGAGTTTTTTTGGACCGACCGACAGAGTTGCTGGTGGCAGCTAAACACAGATGGAAAACAGGTTTACCTAGACATTCGCAATATAAACTAAATATATTAACTCATGTACTTCACACAAAAATATAACTAAGACACTATTGATCTAATATTGGCAAAGACGTAAAGAATAAATACACCTAAAGATATTGAGTGGACAGACAAAGTGGTTTCCAAAAAATGTTCTGAGTAGCTAAAAGTAACTTTGATGTGTCTGGATTGGAACAGAGGAAAAGCCCAGAAAAAAAATAATAAATCAAGCTGTAGATCAAGGGAGAAAATGGCCTGTTCTGAGTCCGTTCTGCATGCAACAGAACAAACTTCTGTGCTGCTTGAGTTTTCAGACAGGAGAAGAGCAGCAGGACATGGAAAACCTTTTGCAGAAAACCTCCAGAGAATTAAACACACACAGCATGAGTTACCTGCAAAGCACTTTCACACCTTATTCTCTGCTCTGTTATTCTATCCACCGAAGGTAACGAGCCTGGCAAATAACTGGAATGTTGCATCCAGAATTCAGAAATGCTTTGTCTGTCTGTAAAATTAGAGAACGAGTACACTTAAGGATGTGGATTTATCTATCTCCTGTATAACGTGAGCGGAAATAAAAAGTATGTTCACTGCTGCATTATAACAGTGCTGCTGTACTGTTCCCTAATTATTTCCTTGCTAGTCACCTACTGGAGGTCATTATGGTATAAAACATTATTGGCAAGTAATTACCTCGACCATCAGTTGGTCTGTTCAAACAGCGGGCTCGTTTAAGGACACACACAATCCTTTTGGATTCAATTAGGCCTTGAGAGACTTGCTCACAGAAACCATTAGCTGACTGAAGAGGCACATCCCTGCAGGAGGGATCCACAGGTGGCTCCCCCTCCCTCACGCCTTCAATGACTCTGCCCTTTTCATTGCCATGGTAACCACCATCACTGTGATCACCCCCTTGAGAGCGGTGAGAGTATCCGCTCAACAAGACCTTTTGACTTTTCACTTAACGGCACATTTTGTCAAATGGCTCACAAACAATCCAAAGAATGGTTGTGAGATACATTTAACTGACGTTCGCCGCTGTAAGAATGCCGCAGGAGAAAACAGATGTCATTTGATGTTGAAAAGCAGTCACCACGGTGAAGAAGCAACTATCTGGTGACCACCCTCCAACTCAGAGAAAACAGGAAGCTAGGGCTCTACCCAACTCATTTCAAAACTTGAATGAGGTTGAAGAAAAGGTGAGTTTTTGCCCGTGTCCTGCACGATGAAAAGTTTGATCTCTGGATCATTTGAAGATTTAAGAAAGAATGCATCCACTTTTAATCCCGAGGGTTTAAAAAATAAACTCTGAGCTTCCCTCCTGCTGGGGCTGGGTGAAATGGAACAGAAACCATATCTCAATATTTTTTAGCTGAATGGCGATACACGATATATATCTCAGCATTATTTTCCCGTAAAGAAAAAACAACAGTCAGTTCAAAGCCAAAACCACATGTGCCAAATGCCAAATTATTACACAGAGACTTTTATTTACAGACAACTGCACATCATCAGCATGTACACGAAAAATACCACAAAAATAAACCACTGTTATACTTTACATAAAAATGCTCCTTAAAATATTTCTTAAAAAAACCTTTCCTGCTTACGCAAATACACACATCACTGACCAACGGCTGCAGGATTCAACCCGACCCACATAACAGTCTGTGAAAGCTCTGTGTTAGTCTGCGCCTGTGAACGCTGATTCAGATTCAATCCAAAGCCAACACTGGGAACGAAGCATCGAAGCTCTGAACGATTCAGTACAGCCCGAGATGAAACCAAGCCGATGACCACAGAATGAGGACGAGTGCAATAAAAGACACACACCGCCTTCCTCACGGTATCACTAAAGAGGTGCCCGAATCTTTCAGTCTCTCATGATTCAACTCAAAATCCATTTCTGATTTGGTTTACGGGGGTTTAATTTAAGAAACTACTTCAGTCTGATTTGCAAGACAGTGTGGCAAATTATGGCATGAAGCAAAGCAAAGTGTGTGTACAATCCTGAAGTTTCTTTTACACATTAAACTGTAAACTTAAAAAGTAAACATGAAAGACAAACCTCAGACCAAAGAAAACATTTATTAACGCTAAACTTGCACAAATGAAAACTTTTGACCAAAAAAGTTAAGTTTTTCAATTCTCAGTAAATTCAATAAAAAGTTCGAGTTGTATCAAGTTCATCAACAAATAAACATCTGAGATATTCATCATTTTTTTCATAAAATTTATCAGCCGATCTATTTGAAAAAATGTTATAAAAATTCAATATATAGGATTTGTGAATCGATTTTGAATCCAGATTCTGGAGTCCTATGTGAATCGATTTTTTTCACAAAATAAAGATCAAAACCACCTGAAAACGTGTGAGACTCGTCAGCTCCTTCACATCCTGTAACAGCCCTCAGCCTGTGTTCTCTCTACGGACACAGCGTTCATGTTAGCATGTGCTGGGTCACTGTGAAGGTCACCTGTGCACACACACAAACGTGGAGGAGTGTGTGCAGGTTGTTTCAGAGAGCAGCCTGCGTGTTAACTGGATGCCTGGCATGTTTTACAAGAGTCCAATCAGGATCTCTTTCACACAGGAGACAGAGAACACATTGACAGGACAGCAGGTCTGGAGTGGACGGAGCAGCACTCTGCTTTCACTCCTCATTTATAACCTTGAAAACCAACAACTGACGCCTTCAGATGAGCGACTGTACGGGCCTGTCTGAACGAAAACAGTGGGCCGAGGCCACGTGGCCTTCAAAGTTCATTGAGAACGTGTGAAATGCAGCATATCGTCTGAATGGGACGCTTGTCTCTGAGGCACCCACAAGGGACTTGTCGGAACCTCTGTGTGGAAAATGATCTTAATGTGTCCTGGATAACAAATATCTGTTGTATGTCAGCTGACGTCATACTGAATAAGCCCCTTTGATGAAACACATTTTGATATGTCACAGTAGGAAAAGCAGCAGCATGTCCTTTAGCTGCTTCCGTCTGAGGGAGCTGGTGCTGTAGCTACGCCCTCCATCTGCTCAGCTCAGAGGCACTTCACACAGCGCAAGTTTTTGCATCAAGTTATTGTGCTGCGCTTCGTCCTTTCTTTTACATGACAACGGCGTGCTGGTGAACCTGAAACCGCAAACATTTGAAACCAGGTTCCACAGTGCAATCTTTTGAAACCACAACTTCCTACTGGCTGTGTTCAAACTGGCAAACCGCAAAGCCGGCTGCATTTTTTCAGGCAACAGCTGCAGCTCTGCCCACTGTAGCCAAAACCGACAGGCTTCACTCACATTAACAGTACCTGTGTTTTTGCTGGATCACCTGATTTGGTCTGAATACAGCCTAAATAGCACAAACTAAATTTTTTTGGTTCCTTCTTTACTGCATGTAAGGTAACTGCTGTGTCATGGTTGCTAGGCAACAGCAGCTGTGCGTCATGAAAAAAACGGTAACGCTGTCACTCAGCCCATCAGATAGCAGCCCGCTTCCTTGTTTGGACACGGTTGCTTTCATGTGTCCTGCGCGCTGTGCCTGAGTGCTCGTGAATCGTGCCTGAGATCACCTTTTTGTGAAAGGAGCTCGAGCACAGAACGCTTGTGTTCACGCTGATCACACAAACTGGACTTTGGCATCAAGCGCGCTCGGATCCGAGCCTGGGACACTCATGTGAACCCCCCCCTTAGTGTTCTTTTAGACCACCTGAATTACAAAATGCTGAAAGGTTATTAAGGGATGTTAGAGCAATGACATCAACAATAAACTGCCTACCTCAGCTTTAAGCAACACTGGGTAACTTCTTGACAAAAAGTAGTTGAGTGTTGAGTTTCATTCACAAAGAGTACTGATTGTACAGCCTTTCCTTAATGACACGAGTGAAGTGATGGCACATTTGCCAAGATACAAACTGTGTAATAACAAATATGAAAAGCAAACTGACGTCTGCAGCAAAATCACTTAAAGTTCATCAAGTTGTTTTGTTCAGTCATATCATATTTTTGTTTCAAGTCAGTTCAGTATGAAGACAAAAAATCCAACTGAGTTCAGCCGTGTTCGGAACTTCTTTGCTTTTCATTTGAACATTGTTTCATTACTGTTTCGTTTCAGTCACAAACAAAGGCTCTGCTATAACAAATAATATCAACATTTTTAGCATAAATGAGTTTTAATTACAGGCAGCGTCTTGTGTTCAAAAGCTGGCACAGGTAGAAATATTTGCTGATTATATTGTGAGTGTTTGTGGGGCTGTTTTGAAGTAGATGGCGGCGCATAGGGTATCAATCACTTATCACTCCAAGGCGTGACAGTTTGGCAATAAAACACACACACACACACACACACACACACACTAATCTGGGCAGACTGGAATAACTAGCTAAGCTCACCTTATCCACTAAGTCAATAACAAAAATACTGACTTCATTTAAAAAGGCTACAGGGTGACTTTGTTCTCCAGTGTAAAGCCTGTGGAGCAGCAGACCTGTAACCCAGAGTCTTCATGGGTTTTTTAAAATTCCTCTTTCTCTTTGTAATTCGAGTAAATGCTGCTAACTCTTCTACTTCATCTTCACTTTCTCTTCCAGAGAAAGCTCTAGAAGTGGTGACAGTTTTCTAAATTTCTCTATATAAATTTTGTCTATCTTTGCCTTGAAGAAAGAGAAGAAATCCCTTTAAAATCCATCTCAATCAAAACGTAGATAAAGTAACATAACACAAAGTGATTGAGGGAGATCTCAGCCTCGATCCAAATGCCAGAAAAAGTTTCACAGTAGGTCCAAACTCTGTATTCCCATTGAACAACCCCACATCGTCTGTTCAGTCAGTATCTTATATTGTAAATGCTGCTGCAGAAATATATTCACTTGTGATGTCATGCAGTGCATGACTGATGCTGCGGGGTGTTTGAGATTTTGTTTTGTCCGCAGGAGGTCAGAGGTCAGGATGGACCATCATCCCTGGAGTAACGAGCTGAAGGACACTGACACATTGTCGACCCTTCTTGGGCGTGAGCACAGGTCGGCTAGCTGCGTGACGTCTGTGTGGTCCATTACATCATCCAGAAAAATAATCTGATTCTCAAATAAAACTATAAATACACTGTCAGCGAGACACTTCCTTTGCTGAATACCAAAGGGAATCCTGTGGACCCGTGATTCTGGCCAAAGAGCCAAAGAAAGATGTTTTGTGGCATTTTAGAAAACCGCATTAATAATTAAACAGTGTTGTCTTGCTGAACACTGTTACAGCTGCTAAACATAGCTGTTGTGACGTATCTGGCTATGTTCAAACCAAACCCTCAGGACGACAGACACACATGTGAAGGGAAAACCTACAGAAAGGTCGGATCATTCTCCCTCAGCCAGAATAAAACACGATTAAAATACAAAACTGACAACAAAACAAGACTGGAGCTTCTGCAGTTTACATAAAGGTTTAAATTAAGAACTCAGACAGTCAATCGTGTAGATAAAACTGTTCTTGTCAGAAAACTGAAAGTCTACGATGGCGTTGAACCTTTTCAGAGATTTTTAAGGGCTATGCATTAAATTCATTCTAACTACAGCAGATTCATACTGACTCTCACTTCATATTGCTCACTGGAGCCACAGCTGACAGGATTACAAGTCCAAGATTTTATCGACAACACAATTCATTCTTTCTGTATTTCACCTAAAGTCCTTGTAGCGTAGAAGTAATTTCTGTCTTTCAGGGCAAACTATCTTCACAGTGCCAAGGGAAACTGTCTTCAGCAAAGGATCAGCCATGTTTAATGATTGTCCTGACTGCACTGTAAATCTATCTGCGATATTTTTCTGTTAACACTGCAGAGGAAAGACAAAAGGTGTTTTCAGATCCAAGGAGCCGTTTCATAGTTCTGAGAGCTTCCTGTTTTACTGCATCCACATCACAGGAGCTGTGAACTATTATAGTTCTCAGAATTACGTTTTGAGGAACTTTTTTAGCTCCAGAGTCGGAACTTTCACAGCACATGAGGAACTACACGAGGTGTTTTCAGACCTGACACTTCAACAGGGACTGTTTGAGAGGAACTGTCCACTGGCGAGTTTCTGAGGAACCACCAATAGGAACCCTCTATGTAACCTATGTAAACTGACAGTTTGTGTAATAGCGTCACTTCTACTCAACGTACAACAACAACAAATGAAGGCTACTGCATCACCTATAATGTACCATGAATCTCAAGCTGAATGTCATTAAATCTCAGAGAAAATACAACAAAACTCAAGTGCTGCGAAAGTTCCGACTCTGGAGCTAAAAAAGTTTCTCAAAACGTCGTTCTAAGATTTACAAAAGTTCACGGTTCCAGCAGATGGATGGAACACGGATGGAATAAAACAGCAGGTTTGTTAAACTAAGTTTCCTAGTACTATGAAATTATCCCTGCAGTCCAAAAACGCCTGGCGACATTGAGTGTATGTTGACTGGTCGAACTCAGGAGCGTCAGCTTACAGCTGTATTAACAAGACGACACAAAACAAGAATGAGAGCTCGTAACGAGATCGTTGTTGTTTTGTCGTATCTTGTCTGAGATTTAACGGCGTTCAGCACAAGATTCATACTGCATTATCATACAAGACAGAAGCGTGGAGCAGTAATGCAGTAGCCTTCATTTGTTGTTTTTCTTGTAAGTTGCACAAAAGTTATGATGTTAGTTGCACAGAAGTAATGTTAGCATATAAATGGCTAGTTTACGTAGCATATGTAGGTGGTCTGTATTGGCAGTACGAATGCCAACTAAAAAAAAAGCCCTTTAAGGTTTTTAGTTCCACAGGAACTCCACAGCAGACAGTTCTCTGAAGAAGTTCCCAGAACTGTTGGGTCTGAAAACGCCTGTTGGTCTGGTGAACAGCGGTGTAACCGGGATGGGATTTGAACACAGAGTGAATACAGGCTGTCTGGAGCCACAGGCTGTGTGGGAAGGTTGAGACTTTCTTCCTTGTTGTCATCAGTTCCACTATTCAAAAGTAATAACAAAAAGAAAACACTCATTCATGAGACATGAGGCCTGGCCCGTTCATTAATCAGCAGTGAGCAGCTATACAGGCTGTGGTCAATGAGGAAACACAGAAAGCAGCCAGTGATTGGCTCTGTGACAGCAGGTACGTACCGGTGGATTTCCATTTTGGAGGCCAGTACACATCTCTGACTGAGGATAAAGCCGGAGGGTTTGGGCTGTTGACCAGAGGTGTGAATCTGCATGGCTCCAAACAGCCTGCACGCAGCTCCCCTCACTCCTCCTCCCTCTCCTCCCCGTTAAGCTCTCCTGTCTCAGGGTCTCCCCCCCCCGCTTCTTCTCCTTCCCTCAGTCGTCGAGGTAATCTCTCTGGTTTTTCTCCCTCTACTGAACAGCCTTCTTCCACATCTGAAGCAGAATGCCAGCCACCCCGACCCACCCCCAGCCCTCCGCCTCCTCCACTCAAAGCCCCCGTGTTAGGGTGATTCCTTTCTTATTCATATGTGCGATGTCAGCAAGTAAAGCAGGGAGCAATCGACGGAGCCATACAGACAGTCACCCAGTGGTGTTCTCCCCATGGCAGCAGCACCAGCCAACCAATGCACACACGGTTCAGTCCTGGCTTCTTGCCGCCGTGGCGACAGCAGGGGTATCCAGGCAACAGGCTCCTGCTCCTGCACAGCCCCCTCTTGCACTCTCTGGGTTCCGTGGTGGAGGGTGTCAGGGAGCCGTTTGGGTGAAAATCCTGGCGATGGTGTCCTGCAGACGGGCTCAGCTCAGCGCAGAAGGGTTCGAGTAGGGTTGGGGAGGGGCTCCTTCTCTTCTGTTGCTCTCTGTTACCTTTCTTTCTTTCTCTCGCCCGACTCCCTCTGCTACATATGTTTCATGCCTTTTGTCTCTCACTTGATCTCTCCCTCTTTCATCTGCCTGTGGCTCCCTCCCATCCTCCCTCCCAACTCCAAGCTCCGCTTTTATCTGCGTGACTCTCCACGCACTCGCACTCTCTCTATTTCTGACTCGCTATACACCCACCCAACTCATCTCTCTCTCTCTCACTCTCTCCAAAATAAACATGTTAAATGGAGTTAGGAAGAATGAGCAGCTAGAATTAGAGATGTTTGGTGGCACTGGAACAAGGATTAGTGAAGTGTTTTCCAGCATCTGACAAACACGCAGTCCTGACAGGAGGGATTCTCTTCTTCTTCTTACAGCATCACTGCAACGGCTTTACATCCACCCACTAAACATGGAGCATCTATGTGCAGCATATTGAAGAGCTGTCTCTGTGCAACTGCACCCGAGTGCGTTTTCATTCTGTCCATCTCAGCTGTTATGGATTGGGACTGAATAAAAACATACAATATGTAGAATTGAAGTGAAAGCACTGAAAACATTCCTGAATGGAGGCAACAATGAACCCAAATGCTGTGAGGCTCTCTAAAGGCGAGGTCAGACTACAGGATATGTCCGTCAAAATGTTCACTGTGTCGGATGAGGCAGACTCCACGTTGCTCCCTGATCAGTCATCGCCTGCCGTTCATGTTAGGGCTGGGCGATGTGGCAAAAATATCACATCCCCATTTTTTGCCCCATCATCATTCAGATACATATTGGACCCATTTTTCACAGACACATATCTTCTGAACATTCTGACACTAAAATGTCATTTTTCAGAAACACAAATCAGGAGGAAATTAACTTTGTTCAGACCCGTCTCTGTCTCAGTGACATGTTCTCATGAGATTTATTGAACCGGTGCCTCCCGCCTTGTTTCACAACGGACCATAAATGGACATTTAAATGTTCTTACAGGTGAAACCATGAATTAAAAGTTCAAACTTACATCAAACGAATATCATGTGACACAAAATCCATCTGCTTTAATCCATTCACACGACGTTATAACACTTCCAGACGAGGCGGAGGGACGGTGGTTCCTAACTGTCTCCATGGGAGACGTGACTCCGCCCACTTAGGAGACAGGAAGTGTATATACCATTTCAGACCATTGGCACAGCGTACAGTGGGGGATCTTGTGGTAATAACTGACCATCTTTGGTGCTGATACAGAGTACAACAGCACTGGGGCGTTTGCCTTTATGTATTAATCACAGGTGTTCTGATCACTAACTGTCAGGTGCTAGGTCACTTTGCAACAAACTGCATCGAAAAGACGGACGTTTTTCCAGAAAGTTGTCAAAGAAGGACCGACAGAGAGAAGGAAAGAAGCCAGCATGAAGGGAAGGTAGTCAGCCTTCTGTAACTTATAAAGTGAGCTCATGTGCAGGAACATGTTAACTGTTTGTGTTGCTTAGTAACAGTCCTGTACCGGTCCAGTAGTGGAACTGAGCCACGTGAGTGATTAAATAAATCATTTTGCTTATTAATGTCAACTAAATGGAGTTTGTAGAACTGTATGAAAACAACATCACGCTCGAGGTCGTGCTGTGATGATCAACAACTGCATCACACCAACGATGGCGTTCAGTACAACCACATGACCTTGAGTGTGATATTGCTTATTCACAATTTTTTTCTTCCCATTTTTTTCGTCATTTTTTGCTCCTATTACATTTGTACTTTTTACAAAGAACATCAGGTGTAAGAACAGTTCTTTGAAAAAAAACAAAGCAACTTGCTCTGGAGATCTTGGAGAACACGTGGCCAGCACCAATTTTTGGCAGCTAGACTCTGAGCATTATAAAGAATAATGTAGTCTGAACTGACCTCGTCATGACGACAGAATTTCTCCTGATAATTCAGTGCTGGTTTGTTGAGCTGCACATGACTGTTTGGACATTTGTGCTTCGCCTCAGTTTGGTTGTAGCTTCCTGTGCAGCTGTCACTGTCACCTGCCGAACACGTTTCTACAAGCTTTTGAATGAACTAAGATTCACCCTGAAGGCTGCAAGCTAAATCAAAGGCTTCATGTTTTACTGCAAATGCTGAAAATTAAAGTTTTTTCCCACAGGACAGCTGGCTCGACAGGCATGAAATCAGCCACAGTAAGGCATGTGCTATGTTGTCAGGGCAGGACAGACAGCACAAAACATAGTAGAGGGTACACACACACACACACACACACACACACACAGAGCTGGAAGGGAACGCTGTGCCAAACTCTGGAGGTCGGAACAACAAGGGCTCGAGGAGAGAGATATATTTGTGCCTTTGTTCAGCACATTAATGTGCATGCTGATGCTCTCAGCTAACACTGTGCTTAACTGTGCCTTGAACACAGCACATTAATGACATGTGCACATGCACACACATAAAAACTGTTTTTGTTGCTCAAATAATATTTAAACACAGTAAAATAAAGCAGATACACGTGACATATAAATAATTCTGCAGCAAAGGAAGATAAGAAACATATTTTGCTAATGTCTTCATATTGTACCATGATTCAGAAATAAATGATGATATGTGATTATACACAATTACTGGTGTGGTCCTGAACCAGAGCTGCCACGCTAATGGAGGGAACTATTTAAAATGACTGTTTAAAAGCAGGGAGAGGCAGCACGTGCCCCGTGAAACCGGCTGTGAAGGATGAAAGATCTGCGATGAGAGCAGTTTGTCACTCTTTGGTTAAGCACACAGTCAAAAGCTGTCCAAACACTGCACACATATCAAGATCTATTAGAATCAATGAGAGGGAGAGAACGATGGAGGGATGAGGGCGAGGAGGGAAAATGAGAATGCTGTGTGAGGCACCTGTAACAAGCTCCTGCCTCTTTTAGCAGCACAGACGATGCGAGGGAGGAGAGAGGAAGAGGGGGGAAGGACGGAGGGGAGTCGACGGGTGGAGGATGGAAAGGAGGAGACAGAAGGAGGAACAGAGAGAGCAATCAGTCATCAGATTTTTCCTCGTAACGGTCATAATAAACGCCCAAGTGCTTGAAAAGACTGGTCACACTCTACAAAGTCAAAGCTTTAATGTTGGCTTTATGTCGTCAAACACATAAAACATGACTGAGACTGATCAGTATGTGTTTATTACTCAGAAAGAACTACAAACCTCATACTTAGAGAAAAGACAGGAAATCACTTCAGTCATTCAGAAATAATTTCCATTTAAAACCCGTGATTTTAATTAAGTACTCTGCAATATAAAATAATTGTGTATGTAGTAAAAATAAAGTAAACATACTATTGTTCAGGTTTCCGTGCAGCACTTTATACTTTAAACGGTCACCTAGATGACGCACGCCCCCTCGACTTAACTACTGCTGCATTAATGTTATCAATTTCTCCAAACACCTTGAAACTGAATATTTGAAAACTTGCTTTCTCCTCTCGTCTCTCCAGCGGCGAGTTGATACACGTACGCTGACGTGCCCACAGCCCCGCCCCACACATTAACTAGCTGCTGTCCTCTCACTTGTCTTTCGCTGCAGTTTGTTTAATTTGTTGTTGTTTGTAGATGGAAAGTGCTGCGGTGCCTCCATGACCGTCTTTACTAAAAGTAAAACCGCAGGAGGACTGTTTCAAAAGAACTTTGCATCTGGCAGAAAACCATGAAAATCTGAAAGAGTCGAGCAAGTCCAAGAGATGCTGCAGAGCGGCACTCACCAAAGGTAACGCACCAACACGGTCAGTTTAGGACCGACACGCCGACATATGTGAAGAGTTTCCAGAGGTTGTTGTCGGCTCCCCTTTCATGCCAACTGAAGCCTGTAAACTGCCTCTGATTCCTGATTTTGTTTGTTTCCTACTCTTGGAACGAAGGTTATATTAAGTCAAGTTGTGATGGGTTCAAGCGCTGCTCAGTAAAAATGAGTATTAAGTCAAAGTAACTTTATCATGATTGGTTCAATGTAATCTCATAAAATGTATTTTTAGGCGAGACACAAAAACATCAGCCATCACTTTAACTGAGGAGTTTTCTAAAGGAAATGCGGTAGTTTGCATCATCCCAAGCATCACGTTGTCCAATCTCTCCACCAACAACACCCCACCCAAAGAGACATGGAAGGAGGTGAAGACCAACCCCCGACTGCCGCAGCAAACCAGGCCAAGCTTGATCAACACACGTCTCGATTACAAGAAGAACTAGACGACGGAGGTCAAGTGACAGCGCTGGTTTTGTCCTGATGCTGAAATGAAATGCTCCATGCTTCAATCTGCTGATACTAGACTAGAGCTCATGCACACATACACACACGAACATTCACACAGAGCTAACAATATCACATACAACCTCACACCGCTCAAACACAGGAACAATGAAATAAACACACACAAATAACACCAAACAGCTTCTTAATAATTTTCTCATGAGTTAGAGATTTTCTCGCTCGGTCACTGCCCAGCTGGATCAACACCGTCTGAAGCCGCACTGTGTTCGACTTCCACTCAGGGGACAAGAATTCATCGTCAGCCCTTCTCTTTAATTAAACTCTACAAACCGCCTCCTCCTCTTAATGTTTGTTTATGTGTGTGTGTCTGTGTGTGTGTGCTGAGAAAAAGAGATGACATCATCACATCAGGCAAGTCAGCAATCCTTTTTTGCCACAGCAGGCAAGAATGAACGACTGCAGCTAACAGAGGAGAAGAGAGCTTTTACTTTTCTAGCTAGGGGGCGCTCTTCTCCAGTGTCTCCTCATTCTCTGCTGAGTTTTAGTGGTCATCAGTGACAACACACACTTCTTCTGTTAAGTAAGCTGTGCCATAACAGAGGTGAGTCTACCTTTATTAAGCATGATATTTCATAATTCACAAGGTATCACTGATGAAAAGTTCCAAGATTTTCTCCTACAGGTAAAACTTTAAAGTCATTCTGTCGATTTGTATTTCTTTCCCACCTGTCAGAGGATGGGCCACACCTGAGCTAACAGATAGCACGCACTGCGCTTACTGGCTGACTGAGAGGCCTGCTGTAGATTTTACAGTTTGAGTAAGAATTCAACGTTGAGTTAAACAGGGAGCACACGGTGACAGAGTACCTGACTCCCACCACGAAGGGAAAACTACAGAACACGCTGAAATGTGCCGAGTCAGTGAACGCAGTCTGGCCACAGAAACAGGATGTTGCAGGCAAAACAGGCTACCGAGGACGGCAAGGATGTGTTTACTTTGTCCTGAAGCAGAAGCTGACACTTGAGTCGAGCTGTTTCCTAAAAGCATGCAGGGAAGACATAACAAAGACATGACAAGAAGGCAAAGTCGAACAGAGACAAAACAGAGAGAACTCAGCGAGACAATGACTGGGGGAGAAAAATGCTTTACGAAACGATCTCAACATGACTGGATTACCCTGTGACGCAGACGAACACTGGACACAAAACACACACAGGGTCATTTCTATGGATGCACGTGGGGACTCCATGGGGACGCCAT
This sequence comes from Naso vlamingii, assembly GCA_029822935.1. Lineage (NCBI taxonomy): Eukaryota > Metazoa > Chordata > Actinopteri > Acanthuriformes > Acanthuridae > Naso > Naso vlamingii. Next base: position 2,915,657 of record JAPQLA010000010.1, read on the forward strand.
GTAACCATTTAAACATTCTTCAAGATGATTACCGAGCCATTTAATTTAAATGCTGTGTCATGTGCGGCACTTTGCTCCGTTTCTTATTAAGATTGTGCACATTAGAAAACTCAACAACTGACGGAATAAAAGCTAACAAATAGCTCTAAAAAACAAAATTTATTTCTGCTGACATGTGCCACTTACAGCCATTTAACATGAACAGTCAGTGCGCATTACATGTGGAAAACAGACACATTCACAAAAGTTAACAAAATAACATTGAAGCAGCTGCTAAATAGGAACGAATGGCCCTGAAATCCATAGCTCTTTGCGCCATGCATTAATTAACACTGCACATTACGTCACTCCAATTAAATGAACAAAAATCAAACTTTGAAATAAATAAATCACAATTCCCTGCAGTGGCGGCTGCTGCATAACACTGATACACAACAGTCAACAAGCGCTCCTCATTGTTAGTTGAATAATTACTACCAGACTAGTATTCCTGGTGCAGACTAGCGAGCGGGCGTTTAAACGTTTAACTGACTACTCGCCTGCATCCCCAGTAATTTCAAAAACTGCCTGGCCTCACAAACCGTGTGGCTGAAACACACACTCATCTGTTCTGATGCGTCGCAGGGGATGACGCACGGTGAATAAGTTCCTTCTCATGTGGCACACAGGTAAGACAGCGCTGGGACTGTGATCACAGTGACACGTTTAATTCTCACCAATGATCCTGATGATGTAGGTACTGTTCTCACGCCACACACAGGCTGTGAGAACACTCCCTTCCAACAGACAAGACGCTTCCTAATATTACTGCCCAGAATACAGCGAGAACAAGCAGCCTTTGTCCTTTGACGAGTCCCACAGGACTTTTTCAGGTCCTCTGAATGCTCAGTGATCAGTTTACATTCGTGCACACCAAGAGAAAGACCTGCGAGACAAAGCGTTCATTTTTCTCATCAGCAGCTTGACACTGAAACCAAGGTGTGAAGCAAACCTTGACATTTTCAAAAATAGTGATATGGCTACTAGGGATGTGTAAAGTAGTCGATTTCTCGACTACTTTGTTGATGTCGTTATTCAAGCCAAGATTTACTACTCACACACCTTCGCAGGAGTTGGGTTTTTTTCTCATTTGGGATTAGATGCTCCATGTCCGCCATGACCACGAGGAGTGATGTCAGGAAATAATGCAGCTCTGACAGAAAAGGAAGACGATAACATGCAGGATATGAGGCGTTAAACATGCATATCACAGAAACACTAATTTGATGCTTAACCACATGCGCTTACAGGACAAGGAGAATCTTCACATCTTCGCCCACCCTGTTAGCACACACCATTGTGACGAAACCAGAGCAGAGAAGATTATCCCACTGATAACAGAGATGGTGATGGAAGATCTGCTCCCATTAAGTTTTGTGGAAAAAGAAGGCTTTCGAGAGCTGATGGCGTTTGAAAAGTCGGAGGACAAGCCGCCATCACAGCGAACAACAGCAAAGAGAGTAAAGAAGACGTAGGAGTGCAGCAGAGCTGAAGGCCGACTGCAAAGTGGCAATTACAACAGACCGTTGGTCAGCTCTCACCACAGAGTCGCATGTTACCATCACTGATCATACAGCTGTCCCACAGACACGCAGCACTGATGAGCAGCAGTGGGGCATGTTGGGAAGGTGTGCGCCTGTGTGCATGACAACACCAGTAATATGTTGGTGGGAAACGAGCATCTCTGTGGGAATCGACCGGCACTTTGCTCACACGCTCCAACGTAGAATAAACGATGGGCAGGTGTGAACGGACTCGTTGGCGCATGTAGCCATGTTGGGGAGGTCCGTGTCCGACTGGAAACATAAACAGAACAGGCACAGAACACGGACCTCTCATATTTATTTTGTTACAGTAAAAAATAAAAATAAAAAAAATAAAAATTCATAATATAGGCTATTAAAATATATAGTTTTCAAGTAATTGATTACTTGCTCAAATGGTAATGAGAGTACTTGAATATTGAAAATAGTAAAAAAAAAAGTCCATCCCTAATGGCTACACAGAGCCTCTAAAGAATTAAGATGCCACCTTGAATGTTCTTCTCCTCCACCAGCTCTGGAGTACAGAGTGTTTTCTTCATGACATCCTCTTCCTCGCCCACAAGAACAGATGCAAAAAAACAAGACCTCACCTGCCAACAGTCACACCTGACACGTTTGCCAGCGTTAGTGGTACAGGTGACTCACTCAACAGACAGACATGTGAAGACGTCGAGCTTATTACTGAATTTAAAAAAACCCACACACAAAATATCCCCATGGTCTTGATAATAAAAACAAGATTACAAAAATTATCATGGCCATCAGTTACTGTTAAAACGTCTTTTTCACATGAATCTACCAAATGTTGTTTGTTTGTTTTTTCCCAGTTTGGCTGATACTACAAACAAGGCCCTCACTGAATAAGAAAACCTGATGGCAGGAGATATCAGCTGTAACTACAACATGGAACAGCCTGATGTTACTTGATAGAGGGTGAAAACTAAACCAGCTTTTTTCTGAAGCACCACTTGTTCTCCGGTCAAACAGTCGGCCACAACACGGAGAGAATTTATGACTCTATAATCGCCCAATCTGAGACAGCGAACAGTTTACCAGACAAAAATATCTTGCAGTCTGACCGCGGCATAAGTCTCTCTGTGGGACGGCATAACTCTGCACTGCTGTCATTTGACCTGCAGCGCTTCTGCTGTCCAGTCGGGACAATGATGTCATTGTTGCTTGGTGAACTAGGTGACATCAGGTGACATCCTGACGGATGCTCAGTCAACGCTCCAGCTCAGTGAGGGAGGTGACATCACACTGAACAATGACTGAATAAAAACTTGGGCTGTCAAACAGTTATTTTTTTAAATCATGATTAATCGCAGAATTTTAGTAGTTAATGACATTTACCACATTTTTCATTGCATGTTTAAAAATTCCTCAATTTTGCATTTCACAACAGTTTTTAAGTCCATATTAACAATGTAAAGGTATGCTTACCACAGTAACTTAAACTGAGAATCAACTACTGGAGTATGTCTCTTGCGTAAGTCTGGTGCAGCAACAAGGAAGAGACAAAAAGAAAAAGAAAACAAAAAACAGAGAGAGAGATATCCATCCACCACTAATTAGCTTAGCTCAAACACTGGTAGTCAATGGGAAGTGCTAGCCTGCCTCCACCTAAAGTCATCAGAT
>JAPQLA010000010.1:2980105-2991344 GCA_029822935.1 Naso vlamingii
TGTGAGTAAATAAACTGTGAGTAAATAAACTGTTTGTGAGTAAATAAACTGTGAGTAAATAAACTGTTTGTGAGTAAATAAACTGTGAGTAAATAAACTGTTTGTGAGTAAATAAACTGTTCACGTTATTGTTTGCAGACCTGCTGCCTCAAAATTGCCCCTTCAGGCTTGAATAAAGTATTTTGAATTGAAATAAACAAATTTAACATCACTCAACTTTTTTAAAAAAGTGCCAAAAACAACTGCTGTCTAAAAAAACAGGAGTCTTGTTTTTGAAACGTCCTGCAGCAGCACGTCCAAGTCTGTTTGTGGATCTCTAAGTATTTTGTAAGACAGCAGCCATCCCAGTGGGTAATGGATGGGTGCTCCTTCTCTCTGCATTGGCAGCTGACCCGCCTACATCTGGACGCTGCGGCTGTGTGACTTCAGCCCGAATAATGTGTTCAACTTTTGTGTGAATGTGTCTCATATTATAGCTTGCTTTTTGTCTGTAAAATATGCCGCTCTGCAGCAACAGTGCACTCTCAGAAAGAGAACTACGGAAAAAGGACCATATCAGGTGAAAGCTAGCTTGTGAGATAGCATTTTCAGTGCTGTATGGCTTCTGTAAATAATCTCTAAGGACATATAATCAGCCTAAAAACAAACAAACAAGCAAAATTTATCATTACAACACTCAACCTGAAAACTTTCAACCTTTTCTTCTCAGTATCACTGTTCCTGTAGTTACCGTTCTCTGTCTCTGGAGGGCAGAACAGCACAAAAAAGGCCTGTTGTTGCCACGGTTTCTTCTTTTAGGGTTGATGGGGATGAAGCCAAGGATTATAAATTACTCAGCATTTTTTTATGCTATGAAGAACCAGGTGCAAGTTTAACACCTGAAGGACAAGTTGTGAATTATCTTTATCGTTACGTCAACATGGGTTTGACCAACTACTGACTGACAGCAAACAAATTTTCCACAGTGAATTCATCTCCAGGTCTGTTTTCGCGGTTCATTTACCTGAGAGCTCCACTGAAGAGACAGGCCACAAACAGACCTGCGAGGCCGGGCAGATCCCTGAACACATCCATCACAAAGTACAGCACCATCTGCACAAAGAGAGCAAACATCAGGATGCTCCTCCCAACCCAACAAAAACAATCAAATACGACAATTTAAGGGAATCATGAAGGCAAATCAGTGCTTACCTGGTCATTAGTTTTAACGTAGCCCTTATCCAAAGGGCTGTCCTCTCCATAGCGAGCAAACATGACCAGACCCATCAGACAACCTAAACACAAGACAATCTGTTGGCACGGGAAAACCACGTAGCAGGACCTGGAGGGACATGAGGGGAGAGGACAAGCAAGGTTACAGAGTGTTCTCAGCCGTAAAAAAACACGATCAGCAACAGACACAAACCGACATTACAACAGGAACATTTGAGAGGAAAAGCAACAACATAAAGTGAAATACTTGATGAAGAGACTGTTGAAAAGCAGCATGTTTTTCAGATTACAGCTGCCATCTGACTTTGACATTTTTAACTATGATACGGGCAAATACTCTGCGGTCAAAAACACAACAGTCTCCACAGCATGTGGTTTTAAAACAGCAAGGCTTCATTATCCAAGGATGACAGTGCTCCTGCTCACATGATGGCCTCTTTCTCAGTGCGGGAGCTGAGGTATCTCTGGACCTGGGCCTGGTTCACCCCGTACAGAGCCAACATCAGGAAGATGCCCCCGACAGCCAGAGTCCAGAAGGTGTGGCGCTCCAGAGGGTCAGGGTTCAGGCTACACAGGCAGAGAGCGAACACAACATGAACGTTTGAAAGGTGAGAAATACTTTTACAAAAACAAAACAATATATATATGCTGACCACTCACTCCAGCCCTGCGATGCGGCTGCCGTTGACGGCTTTCCTCCACACCTCAGCGATGCCCCCCGCCTGCCCAGCTCCCACCACGATGACCGCCAGCTGGCCTGCAAACATCACCACTGTCTGAAACACATCGGTCCAGATCACAGCCTTCAGACCCCCCTGGGACAAAAGAGCAGAGGATTCACTTTAAAATGATGGAATACCTAACACAGAAAATCTATTTGTGATTGTTTTTCATGATAAGAGCCTGTTGACAACAAGTGGAATGAGTCTCATCTGTTGTTCCCGGAAAAGAGCTGCGCTAATCACAACTGAACAAAAGTTACTGGGGTAATTTCCCAACAAATGCAAGTGGGTGCTTATTTTGGACTGAGAAGACGTTCATTACATATTATTGATTTGTTCTAATTGGTTGAACAAAGTAAATATAATAGTTTGTTTTAAAGGTTGCTCTTCATCTAATTACTGTTTATATTCTTTTTTGTGGAAGAATAGTAGCAAAATATTTGATCACAGTTGTCACCGATGAAATTTAGAAAGATTTAGAGACTCACCAGAGCAGTGTACACAGTGCACACCAATCCCATGGCCAGCACTGCCCCCCATAGGTCAAAACCTGTCACTGCAAGTAACAAGGATGAGAGCATTACCAAACACTGGTCACCAGCTTCCTCGAGTGTGAGCAGTGGTGGAACTCAGATTTTTTTTCATGCACATGATATTTCACCACAAAATTCTGTTTTGTCAATCCATTACTCACCGTTAGATGTTTTGATCAGAGAATATTTTTCTTTCCTTCCGGCGTTCCTCCACAGTCAACAGGTAATTTCTAAAATGTGCTCTCTTGTTCTGACAGTCTACGGAGATTCACTCTTGAAAACGTCAAAGCCATCTGCAGAAACTCTTCTCTCTCTCTCTGCACCAGATGTTTTTGTTTCTTACAAATTTGGGAAAAATTTTAATGTTTTTCAAGATAAGTGAATGCATATGGTGTTTGTGCAGTTTCTGGTGGAACCATGTTTATCTGAGCTGCAGCTCACCGACGTTTAGAACACACAAACATCGGATCAGACGTGTTGGATTTAGCAGCTTTTTGGCTGAAATCAAAGTGTTGAGAAGTATTGAGCCCACGACATGATAAAGAAGACTTAGATTATGCCTCACGAAGGTGTGGAGAGTTTTGGATGGACATTGTTACATGGTTTGGATGTTTTCAAGGGTGAACCTCACCAAGGGAGCACTTATTTTTAGAAAACCAGCACTTTACTACGGAGGACGCCGGAAAGAAAAAAATCTTCACATCAAGACATCTATCGGAGAGTAACTGATAGTCAAAATAATTTTGGTGTAAAATTTCACTTTAGAAGTCTGGAAAAAGTCTGACACAGACAGTTTACAGAGTATTTGTAACATTTCAACAACAAATCAGTCGTTGTTAGTAGTTGCTGTTGAAATGTTACAGGTTTCTGTTGGTGAACTTTCCATAAGAAGTCTCCTTATTCCACTGTACAGGAATTCTCTGTTACAAGTGTATTTAAATTTTTACTTGAGTAAAACTACAAGTATTGGCATCAAAATGTACTTAAAGTACCATAATAAAAGTAAAGTAAAAAATCAGAGTACTAACAACTCAAATTCCTGTGTATTCTATTGCAGGATTATAATTACAGATGCATTCATGTGTTTCTCTCTTTAATGTTGCAGCTGGTAAAAAAGGAGCTCCTTTTAATTTTTACTACATGTTTTTTATTAATAATGTGAATCTGTAAAGCGACAGTTACCTAAAGTTTTATAGTGAAGAAAAAAAAAAAATCAAGATTAGCCTCTAAGCTGCAGCACACTGATGTATGATGTCGTGCAAGTGTCACGAATGTTTGCAGTATTCAGCGTCGTGAGGAACTGTGGCTTCTGTTGGTGTAAACACAGCCGTGCCGGGCTTACCTGCATTCAGTGCCAGAGCTGGAGCGTACAAGACCACCCCCATGTAAATGATCTGCAGAAGAAGAAAAAAAAAAGGAAAAAACACTGCAGACAGGATGACTGACAAAACACTGCTGAGGTCAGAGGTCATGTTTTGGAGCTGGCTGATTCACACGTGTCAGATTAAACTCTGCTGTCAAACTTTCTACGACTTAGGAGCGATCAGCATTTTTACAAATTTAGAAGAGTTTAACGATAAAGCTACAGTGGAACTGAATTAGCAGGCGTCATCGCTCGCTCATAAGGCCAAGTACCATTTGAACAATCTATCATCAGTCACTGCTCATACACATTGACGACCCTTGCATTGGCGGTCATGTCATCAGTTTATGACATTTATGAACACTGTCAATGATTTTATTGGAGAAAGTATTAAAGCTGGTAACCTTCTAGAGAAATACACACAAAATAATGAGATTTAATCACAAGTGCTCATGAGATGCATGCTGGGAGTCGTTGTCATGCCAGGTGTGAAAGTGGGTAACACTTGTGAGAGAATCACGCACAACACGTGTTAATATGAGGTGTGTCTGGCCTTTATGTCACATTTCCAGCTTTAGTCGCGCTGTACTATTATTGGCCTACACACATTTATGCACCGGTTCTTAAAGGAAGAGTGTATTGCGCTCTTCCTGCGTTGCATCTAGTCAGGAAGTGGCATCAAGCTGGAAAGGCGATGAACGCCACAAGATGACATTCAAAGTCAATGTAAAGACACAATTAGACGTGATGTCACGCCTGGCGAATCACGTGATGGGAGTCTATCACATCCCACGCCTTTATCGCCTCATCACACAAACTGAAATTACCGAACTTTTCAGGCAAATTTGCATGACACAGTGTTTCATCAGCCAATCAGCACTGACATTCTCCTGATGTTACTGACATCCAAACATCCTGACGGCATGAACGTCCCAACGTTGAATCAGACATGGCAGTAAAAGCAACTATTGATGTGCGTAAATATCTCCAAAATGACAACCGTTTTTTCACATCTAACCATGGCTCCTAATGAATTCTAACCAAGTAACTAACTGGTGATGCCTTGAGCCAAAAAAAAAAGAAGTTGTGATGACAGAAAGTCCAGAGACTAATGCTCAAACTATGACAAAGATACCATCTGAAAGATGAAGGTCACAGTCCCACATATGCGAACCGTCTTGTTGAAGCGCAGCTCCAGATACTGTTGAGAGAGAAAGCCAAAGGAAACAAGAACAAAACAAAATCAAAGCTGATTAAAACATCATCTCAGAGTCACTCTGTGACATGTCGTCAGTGAGGTGAACGTTTTGTCTCAGGATTAGTTCAGATTCACGTTATCAAAGGTTCATGGGAGAAAGACTGGCTGTAGAGTAAGAGATGTTCCGTCCTCAGACAAGAACATTTACACATCAAGGGGAAACAGATAAGAGCATGGATACGAATATTAAGCTCTGAGATCATACTTAAGAAAGACAAAGCTGCAACAAGCAGAAGTGTTGACGAAATAAACAGAGAAAAAAGGAAAGAGGACACTGCAGTTAGTGACACTGACAGCTCATAAATCCAACAGTTCAGTCACGTCTGTGTGTGCATATTGAGAGTACCTCATAGGCGCTGGACAGCCGCAGTCTGTAGAAGACTGGTATGAAAACATGAGCTGGGATGAGCAGGCCCAAGAAGTACGAACAGCCCAAAAACCAGTACTGAGTCCCAAAGGTGTACACCTCTGACGGAGCTCCCAGGATGGCCACGGCTGACTGGAACGTGGCCAGCAGGGACAGTGACACGGGCAGGCAGCTCATGGAGCGGTCGGCCATCAGGAACTCCTACAACCGACAAAATGCCGGTGTTAGAGATTTATAAAAGACACTAATTATTCAAAATTGATGACCCAAGAAAGCTCAAGTGGGGTCTTGGATGAAAGTGTGGTGAGTATCAGGAAATGAAGAGAAAATAAATTGTATTTTGTAAACACCAAAGGTACCTGTGTTGTACGCTGGCGCCCGCCAGAGAAGGCATAAAAGAGGCCGATGCCCGTCGAGGCCACCAACAGTAAGGCAAAGATGACATAATCCACGGTGCTGAAGTGCATTTGGACGACGTCCCCCATGGTGAGGCTGGAAGCGGGAGGGCTGAAGCCTGTTGGAAGCGCGGCCTCTGGGGCTGATCAGGACGCCAAAGGAAGGGCTTCACCCACAGGGAGACTCGCTGAGTGATGGAGGAAAAATGAACAAACAGAAACTGAGCCACGAGGCATTCAAGTTCACTTTTCTCAGTGAGACCGAGGAGTAGTGACAGGCAGCGGCCGCATCAGTCGATCTTCTCTTTAAGAAATACAAAAGGAATTTTTATCAGTCAGTTTTGTAAAACACAGGATGTTTAACAACATACTAGCAAGAGTAAATTTATTTTTATCTACACCAGAACTTTTCTGTGCACCACTTATTTTACTGAACAAGTAGTAAAATCAATTTTAAGAGCATTGCATTAAACACATCACTGCCACCTGCACCTGCTACGTCAGAATCTTACCGGGAATGTGAAGTGAGGTGGAGGAAGAGGATGAGGCAAATGCTAAATACCTCATGTCACTACAGGCTAGAATTTAACTTCCATGAGATGACCGAAACTTTGCTGTATTCATGTGATGTTGGAATAATCAGAGTTTGTGAGTTGGGGAAGCGTTCTTTTAAAGCATGGTGCGTTCATGAGCTTCAAGGTCACAGAGTGGGAACAACATGGACACTGTGACAAAGTTTTACTGCATTTTAATAAGAGTGTTTAAACAAGAGGTTGATAACTGTTTCCAGTTTATTTAGGACATGAACAGAAGAGGGGTTATACTAAAAATTGCGTTTCCAACTAATCTAGGTCACTTTACATGGACAGCAGTTAACATTAAAGGATTATTTTGGAATTTTTGACAGAGGGCCTCATTCTTCTATTCATTTTAAGAGACACCATTTTCAGTGCATCTGATGCAGTACAGAGTTTGGATGGCTTGCCATTTCACTGCTAATGCTAACGCTAGCACAAGCCAAGGGACCCAGCAGTAGTCACTACCACACTCTGACTGAACACTCCACAGTGCACAGAAAGCAGGTCAGATATGACGTCAGTCTATTGAGGTGAATTTTAGTGTTGGTAGAATAATTTTAGAAGCCAAACTACGGCTGAATTTCTTTCATTTGTGGCTCTGATTAGGGTTAACAGCAACAGGAAGCTATCGAACTCTGTACTTCCTGTTGTCTCTGTTGTACATGTTTGTTGGGGACAGCTCGGCTAAAGGAAAGGCTGCAGACAGACAGAGCAGTCGAAGGACATCGGAGGGAAAACTAGAGAGTTTGCTTGCTTGCTACGGCTTATAGATGCATATATTAAAATTTGTAAGTATTAAAAATAAATTCTAAACAAAATAATCAAATATATATTTATTTAAATTTTTTAGCATCAATTGTTGACCCTGTTTTCAAGCGTTATGCCACTTTTGCTGCCCTTTAACGTCACAACCCGACAATTTGCCCATAACTGAAATTTCTTAATTTCCCACTTGTGATTACAACTTTGGAGGGCCGTTCAAAATCACCAAAATCACAAATTACAGTTTGTCTCTGAGGGCTTCACAGACTGCACAGGTGTGGCATCCTCTGTCCTTAGACCCTCTGACCAGGAGAGGAAAAACTTAAAATACCTGAAAAAACCTGAATCGAAGGGAAGAATCAGGGAAAATAAGAAACCTCCGAGAGAACCGCAGAGGAGGGATCCCTCTCCCTCAGACGGACAGACAGATGTACAGAACACAACAACAAAACAATCACAGTGTAGCTGCTACATTTTGAATTATGAGATAAATGAGAGTCTGTAGATCCAGACGGACGTGAAGCCCATGAGTCCAGGAGCTCAGTCTATAGGTCAGCAGTCTATGAATCAGGACGGTCTTGGCTGGTTCAGACTAGTGCTCGTAACTCAAAAACATTTCTGAGGGGCATGTGAAGACATCTCTTGACCAGTCAAAACAAAAAACAAACAAACAAACAAACAAACAAAGTCTAACAACAGCTGTTTGAATCACAGCTGAACAAAACAAACATAAAATTACTAAAAGCAATTCCTAAGATGAAAAACACAACAGCCTGTAAGAGGCAAATACAGACAGCAGAGTTCTACGTGTAGTTCCAGCTTGAAAATGACGATGGGACGAAGCTACAAAGAAGAACAGCGAAGGTCGTACGGCACCTACATGGAGGAAGCTGCTGCAGGCGGGACGGCCGTCTCACTCTGGCCTCTCAGAGTTCAGGCTCACCGGAGGAGAGGATCTCTGTCAACAGTCTCCACCTCCAACAGTCACTGTGAAAACACAGAACATTCAGCAAAACCATCCAACACACACGCATGAGAAACATGTCTCGTCACAATATTGTTACAAATGATTCCAGACCGGTGCGATGTTTTCCAAACCGAGCTGTTTCTTTTCTTTGGCACACCGATCATTTCAGCCAAACAAAACCCGATCCCCGGTTATATTTTTACAAGAGATACATTAGCGCGGTCTTTCACAGTTTCCACGACAGGAAACATGTTTGTGTTATAAACCACAAAGACAAGTTCAACTCCCAGATTTCACAACACGCAAAAGCATCTAGTGTCTCCCAGGGTGGCTCACAGCCTCAGCCTATCAAGAAATAACAGAATGAGAAGTTCAAATGCTGTTCACGTCTTTACTTGGTCTGTCTTTGCATCAACACATATGACATTGCTTTAAACCCAAAATATTGCCAACTCGGCGATTACGTCTAGAAACATGGATATTACCTCACTTGTCATTAATTTTATGTTAACCTACAATTTTTTCAAAGGAGAAATAGACTAAAGCCCCCCCGACGGGGAGCGAGAAAATTCCAACATACATGTAATATGGGCTGAATGTGGTTATCGAATCCTTGTGACAGAGATCTGCAATGGAGGCAAGATATGTTACATTTGAACAAACTTTATTCCAAACATCAGCGAGCTGAACGGTAAACTCTCCCCGTAGTTATTAAATAAATCACCCTCAGCAGTTTGAATATCAGCTCATATCACAGAACATTTAAGGTGATTCCCATGTATCTGCCATAAGTCAGTATGATACAAACCTAGCACGCGTTGCTTTGAAGCAGCTAATCGCAACGAGCTCATCTGAAATATTTAATCACAAAAAACAATCTGAAAAACAAAGCGGCTCGCTGATGTTTTTTTACAGGAATCAGAGATGATTGGTAGATGATGATGTCAGATCAGTTTTCTAGTGATGATTTTCCCAAACCAGCCAACACTGGCAGATCAATCAAACGCACATCAGGGACTGGAGTGTGTGTGTGTGTGTGTGTGTGTGTATGTGTGAAGCTGTAAGCCTGTAAAAACACCAAATCATGGCCTTTTTTGTTGTTCTTTCAACTTAGGCACTATGAAAAACAAACAAACAAACAAAAAAACTAACAATAGTTTAGAAACATAGTTTTTAGAAACTGAATCTACATTTCAGTGTTTTACAGTTGATTCCGTTTTTATCATAAAGCTTTTCGATTCAGTCCCCACATTTCAGGGTGTGTGTTCATCAGACATGAGCAGTGTTCAGTGCTGACAGACCTGTCCATGTGATACCTGTGCTGGTTTGATCAAGGGCTGGCCGACATGTGACTCTGTTAAATCCAGCTCTTATTACTGCTCATGATCTCTGTTCTACAAGAGGACAGAAGCAGCTGGGCGTGAATCTGGTTTAATTCAAAAGCACCTATCACGTGAACGTTCTAACAGATTCATTCCGGCTCTTTCATTAGTACAGAATGTGTGAATACAAAGGCAAACTCATTGATTATAAAAAAAATCAATCTCTGGCAGATGCTCTGCAGTTTAAGGCACACTTCAAAAGTATTTGCGACAGTTTTTAAAAAACAGAACATTTGCTTTTGGGCTGATGTGCAGTGGGCACCTTGTTCTGCTGCTGCACAGAAACCTGTTGAGTTACAGGATTGGAGCTGGCAGCCCTTAGCTGGACTGCTGGGCAGAAACAATAAGACTGTTACAATGCCTTTCTCCAAACTGGCAGTATTAATGTGAAAAAATGTGTTAACACCTGCCAGGTAACAGAGGGTATTGTGTTAAAATCTCTACAATGCTTAAAAATAGAATCCCAGCAGCATCACAGTTTGGGGTCCATGGAAAATTTACAAAGGTTAAAATGCTACACTCACGTCTGTCGGTAAGGCTGAAACAGGAGAGCTGCCAGCAGCAGTTTGACGACACAAAGAAATATTTGAAAAGTTCACAAAAAGTATTTTTATAAATGAAAAGCAGAACCAGGCAGGAGCATCGTTCTCAAAGGATCTCAGTATGTGGACGGTGAGGCAGCCCTCTCGCCACATGAACCATGCCGACGTTGAAAAATCCAAACGAAATGCGAAGAAACATTTAGAAAAAATAACAATCCAACCTGACATAGCAGGTTTCCAAGTTAACAAACAAACAATGGTTTTGGTTTCTATGGCTATGTCCACATTACAATAAAAACGATCCTGATCCATACGAGCAGTTAAACACAATTGTAGCTCTAAATTCTGTTCATAAAAACAGGTCTTAAAAAGCATATCACATGACCATTCAGGTTCACTGAGCATGTGCGAGCCGCTGCGAACAGGAAGCATTACGCAGGCGGTCACTAATATGTGCTGATATTAAAACTGTTTTAAGGCTGGAAAAAATGCTCGACTAGTGATTTAACGTGGTGTAATAACACAGCTTGTCCAGCGGAGGGCAGTTTTTTATTTAATCACTAAAAAGTGTCATGTTTACTCTTCGGTGCACTGAAGTTTTGAATTAAGTTTGTTAAAATGTAAGAAATCCTGCCTCCATTGCAAATCTTTGTACTTGATAAGCACATTCAGCTGATATTATAGAAGTACAACATCACTGGCCTCAGAAATCAGTCAGGCTCTACAATTTCCACGTTATTTTTCCTTTCAAAGTTTCAAATCATTCACCCATCAAAACATTAGAAATCTTTCCATTTAAAGATAACAGAGAGGGCTGGATTTCTTTAAAAAAAAAAGAAAAGAAACGAAAGAAAATTGGAATTCTCTCCACAACCACAGAGAGGAGAAGGACACACATTAGCACAGAAATGTGCATTCAGTGAATAGAATACAGTTAATGTGATACAGATCCAAAGAGAGGACCATGGCTCACAGCAGGTTCTTTGCTTCTGCATCAGTTGCCCTGAACTCTTCACTGGAGTTACACCTTTCTACCATGAGAGACTTCAGACAGGTGATATGTTCATCATCAGCTTCGAAGCATACAAGAAGGCTCTTTGTAGAAGTAGAACTGCTTACTATTCATCATTAATAGAGGAAAATCAGAACAACCCCCGG